>VXBT01009500.1:1204367-1256919 GCA_013400235.1 Oriolus oriolus | reverse complement strand
GGCGGCAGCGGCAGCCAATAGGAGCGCGCGGAGGCTCCGGGCGGGTAAGTCGGTGTCGGGCTCAAGATGGAGGGGGCGCCCCCGCCCCCCCCATCTTCAGAGCTGGACAGCAGCGCTCGCGTGGGGATAGAGTGCTCGTCCCTCCCTCTGTCCTGTTTCCCTTTAGTCTGCTGTGTGCCGTTACGGGAGGGGCGTGTGGCAGAGGGACCCTTTATCCTCTGATCCCGGAGGACACCCCGCGCCTCTCTCCCTGCCGCTGCGCTGTCCCGTGCAGCGAGGGTGTCCCCAGCCCTGTGGCAGAGGTGATGGTCCCTAGGCAGGGGGACAGCTTCCTCTCGGTGCTGGCTTCGTGCCCTGAGCCCCCAGGCCGACCGCGGGAGCCGAAGGGCCGTGAGGGGCTCTCTCTGTGTCAGGAGCGCTGTGTGGGCAGGTAGTGCCTCCTGAGGGGCTTGGGCTTGGACGTGGCGCTCTGAGGAAGGTGTTGATAGCAAAAGACAACGTTGGAAGACTTTTTCTTTTGTTTGCAGTCCAGTGCTGTCCTTAGACCTGCTACTGGTTTATCTTCTGTCATGGCAGGGTGTGATGTTCTCGTGCTGCCCGTTTGGTATCTTCGGTATCTTATTTAATCACTGGGACAGGCTTGAATTTCCTTATCTCACAACCTTCTCTTCCCGCAAGTGATTCCTTCCTCACCCTGAAGTATAATTGTATTTTAATAGTTGTGTTGTGTACATGCCACCAAATGTGGGGTGTTTCCTCACCTGAAAGCAAGAGGCGTTCCCGTTGCCTGGATTAGGGGCAATTAGCAGGCATGGGGACAGAGTTTGGGCTGCAACAGGCGGGAAGTCGATCCAGCAGCTGAGGCGATGCTGAGACCTCAGAGACATCTGACAGTGAGACAAACACCCAGGGAAAATCGTGTAATGCCGTATCCTCGTATGAACCTGAGTGCCTGCAATTGCCATTAACTTAAGCTGCATGATGAGCTTCTAAAGATCAAGCCTCTGCTGTGCATCATTCCTCAGACCCTTTTATTAGCGTGACAGTAGTTTGCTGTATAAGGAGGATAGTCCGTGTGTAAATGCAGTAATAATAATGAGGCATTGAGATGCCCCTGACACAAAGCGTTTATGAATCAAACAACAGTGTTCTGTCATGAGTCAATTTCTTTAAACTGTATAAAATCAGTTTCAAGGGTAGTCCCACCCTGTGAATAGAGAGCCTTTCAAGTACTCTTGCGAAACTGATTTTTTGTAATAATCAGCGTTTGTTTTTCAAAAATGATATTGGGCTTTGTGTGTTCCTTGTGCTGACAGCTTGGCCACAAAAGGTAAAACTGTTAATTAGGGTGTTAAAACCAAGACCGTTTATGCGGGTGAGGGCAGAAAAAAGAAACAACAGCAATCCAAAGGAGCCGTTTTCTCTTCTGTGATCTGGCTCACTGGCTCCACTTATTAATTTCATATGCACGTTTCATTCAGATAGTTTGGATTAAATATAATAATAAAGAGAGCGTTACCAGCAGCAATTTAGCTTCTGATATCTTACTTTTTAAAGTTCATTTTCTTTTTCCTCTCTATATTTTTTTGCCCCTGCAAGTGGAATGATAGCTTTGATTTGGATGTTAAAATATAATGATAGCTTAAATAATAACTTTTGTTGATATTTTTAATTGAATATTTTGGTTTTAACTTGCTTTCTCTTGGATAAAAACTGCTTTGGGACTAATTTCTGTAGGTTTATTTAAACTGACTGGTTGATAGAGAATGGGAGAAAAAAGGAATCCAAAGCTATGGCATGGATTCCTTGTATTTAGGCAGGATTATCTTTTCTTTAGCCTCAGGGTTAATGGCAGTGGAGCAGGGGAATGTTTATGTGTGAATGTCAGAGTTCGTAATAACTGGAAAGAAATGCAAAGCTAAAAGAGAATTTTGTAAGTGATATGTGAGCAAGTGTAGTTGAGCTGGCAGTTCTGGGCTGGGATAGCAGGGCCTGGTTCTTCCTTAGCGCTGTTGATAAACGTTGCGCCGTGCACAGTTCACTCACAGCATCTCTATCATGTGTCAGTTTGCTGCGAACGTGTGTGTGATAAAAGAGGCTCACTCAGAGCAGAACGTTAGTGCCATCCTGCCAGTGACCGAATGTTAGCAGGTACTGCATATGTGTTGCTTTAGACTTGTATAAAGAGACTCTTCCTGTTCCAGGGAGCTTTTAATTCATATAACATTGAAAATATAAGATGGAAGTCTGGCACAAGAAAGGAGCAATTAATCTAGTGATAAGGTTTTGCTTTTAACTTTTTCTTTCTTACTCTTTAACAAGTAATTCAAGATAAAACCAGGATATCTGAAAAGGAAAACTGTGACTCTGTCTCATTTTTTCTCTTATTCTTTCACTCTGGTGTTACAGCTTGCCACTCAATCCTAAAAATAAACTCTGTAAGGTGAAGGTTAAGTGCTAGTAGCAAATCCTTCCCAATTTGCTGTGACTTCCTGGTTTGGAGGAGTCTATATGAAGCCTGGATTTTGTGTGTGTGGTTTTTTTGTTCCTGATAGCAGGAGTTTTTAGCAACTGTAGATGTTTCCAGATGGTAAGGATAAAAAGGTAAAAGTGAATTATATTAAAATTTCTCCTTTAGGAATTTAAAGCAATGCTTTTTGAAAATTCATTGCTTCATTTAAATGTCAGAGGAAGATGTTAAAGATGTTAAAGAACTATCTTGGTTGTGCATCAAATATACTGGCTTAAAATAGCTGTAAACTCTTTATGACAATCTTTTTCATCTCTTTGTGAATTAGAAGTCTCCTTTATACTTTCTGCTGCTTAATATCACCATCCTTTCTCGCTGACTCAATTACCTACACTTGCCACTGTTCCTAACTCCCTCTCTAAGTTCTGTTTCTTTTAAACTGCTCCAGTTTCTCTTAATTGAAAGTAAACACTTCAGAAATTTAATTTGAAATGTGTTCTTCACAGCATATATTGCCCTTTCACTGCAGTCCTACATTCTGTCTTCAGTTCTTTCAAAATATTTAATGGTATATTTTTATATTGTCTCGACTTTCTGTCCACCCATGCTTTCACTGATCTCCAAAATTCTTTCTGGTGATTGAGCTCACTGAACTGCTGTAAGGTCACAGGTGGCTTGTTCGTGGTTAAATCTGAAGCGTAATTCTTGTTTCATCCGTCTTAATCTGTCTGTCACCTTTGGCACTCAACACTGTCCTTTCTGTTTTCTTTAATCGATGTACCCCACATTTTTATTGATATGTTCCAGTTATGTGGTGGCATTTTTTCATAGGCTCTGCCATTTCTCCTCTGATCTGTTCCCAAAGTTAATGTTTTGTGCTGTATTGGGCTCGTTTCAGTTCTAAGCACCAATGTAGCTTCTAGATCACTCTAGTTGACCCCATGCAGGGGAATGATCAGTGTCCTGGTCCTGCTGGCCATGCTGTTTCTGATATAGGCCAGGATGCCACTGGCCTTCTTGGCCACCTGGGCAACTCCTGGCTCATGATCAGCTGCTGTTGACCAGCACCCCTGGGTTCTTTTCCTCTGGGCCACTTTCCAGACACTCTGTCCCAGCCTGTAGCACTGTGTGGGGTTGTTGTGATCCAAGTGCAGGACCTGAACTTCCCCTCGTTGAGCCTCACACCACTGGCCTCAGCTCATTGATCCAACCTGCCCAGATCCCTCTGCAGAGCCTCCCTGGCCTCCCGCAGATCAACACTCCTGCCCAGCTTAGTGATGTTTGTGACCTTACTGTGGGTCATCTGGTCATAAAAGGAGATCAGGTTGGTCAAGCAGGACCTGCCTTCCCCAAACCCATGTTGGCTGGGCCTGATCCCTTGGCTGTCCTGTACGTGCTACATATACAGCACTCCTAAAGCCTTTCTAATACATGTACCATTGACAGAGCTGTGTCTTAGAGACTTCTCTTTCTGTTATGCAGAACAAAAAAGAGACTTAGTTTTGTACTTGGTATTTTATGAGCCTTTATGATATGAATAACAGGAATAGTTCAGTCATATATAATATAAACAGAAAAAAATTCTAATACCGGAGGTTGGACACTCAAGAGCTTGCCCATATCTCATTAGCTGGAATCAATGCTCAGGCTCCTATCAATAACCTGAATATACTACTATTTATTACGAGGTTTGGGTTTTTTTAATGCCTTACTGCAGGACCACTTAATCTAAGAATTGCCATAGAAACATGTGGCATTTGGAAGCTTCAACATATAAGGGTATTACTTGATGTTTGCAGTAAAAAAAACATTGTGTGTTAAAATGTTTAGGAATAGGATTGATCTAATTTTGGCCTCAGGAAAGTCTGTGTGTTTAATCTAAATCGGCCACACTTTTTCGGCAGTCAGCGGGAAAATGTATCTTCACAGGGCAATTCACCTTCCCCATTTTAGATACTTACCTTTATCACGATATTTAACTGTGTGAGGTGAGTTTTCCTGGTAACATATGATGGAAGTTCTTCTTCTTACCTATGGAGACACCACTGCCAGCAGAACTCTTGGAGTGCATTTCTCTTGATGTCAGCAACACTTCTGGGATTGATGACAGAGCAAATGCAAAAATGCCAAATTACCTGAACATTTCCAAGTAAACCTGTGATCTTTTATTGAATAGGCTTTATCTGAAATTAAATGGCAGGAAAATAAAGCAATACTATAAATTGAATAAGGATCAGATATTTCAACAAATAGTACAAGAGTATTTCTTGGAAACACGGCACGTCAAAAGCATTCAAGTTAATTTTATTGAAGTTAACATTTTAACTTTATTGAAGCTATAACAAAAAAGAAATGTTTTTTCTTATTGCTTCTAGTTGTTCTGCAAGAAAAACCTCTTCAAGACTGACATTCAGAAATAGTCATGTATCTTTGTAGGGGAGTGAGAAGCAAACCTTAGATTTAATGGAAAGTGTCAACAACTTGAAACTTACATAGCTGATTCTCTTTGATTAACTGACTAATGCAATTAAGAGCTTCATATCCTCATGATAAAGCTTTTCAAGAAGGCTGCACTCTTTTTAGTTTGTATTTAACTGAAAAAGCTCCTTTTATAGGAATTTTCAGTTAATATTAAAATACTGAGCTGCACTGGTGGATAGTTGCGTTTTTTTAATACAGTAGTTTAATAAAAGTTCTATCCGTATTGTGATGACTGTAACAATCTTTCACAGAACCATACAGGAATAAGTCCATCTAGAACACTCTCTTTTGAAATAATAATATCCTTTAAAACACTACTACTCTTAGCTATAATGCTGTATTCTTTCTAACCATTTTAATATTTTGAGGTTATATTTAATTTGAAACAAGATTTATTTGATCAAAACTGTGCATGAACACAAGGCAAATTATTTAAAACTTGTGGAGCCCCCTCCATCTGATGGATATTCGAAGCTTTAGTTAAGTAACATGAAAGCATGTCTTGCAAATGCTGCACCATGTTTGCCTTTCCTCCACATGGTAATTAGACCTTTCCCTCTTGCATAGCAGTCACGAGCTGATTTGCTCTTTTTGTTTGTGGCTTTCAAATTTGCATTAGTTCACATAGTAGCTAGGATTAGAAATTTATTAAGGGATAAAGATAGCTTTGCATCTCAGTATTGCTCTCAGTCAATACTGGCACAAAAAATGTCTGAACAAAAAAACCCACATGTGTTGCTGCTTTTCTTTCTGCAAATCCTGATTTTCTTTCACTGTTTCCCAGGAGCCTTTTTTTCCAGAGTGGACTTTGTGTTCTCTTGTGATCGTGATCAGCTCTGGAATCTTGGGACCAAATAACCTGTTCTGTAATATGAAAATGAATGATTTTTTAATCTGTTTTCTTTTATGGCTGCCTGGCCAGCCATCAGACCCAATCCTGGTTATGTGGTAGGCCTAACCAGGAAGTTGACTATGCCTTCTACAATTACTATTAAAAATATACCGTTCTGAAAAGTAGGGAACATTTCCTACACACACAATAAAGGAAAATGTGACAAAAAAATAACACTAAAGACTACTGATTTTTTTAGTAATATCCCAAAAAGAGACATTGCAGTGGGATAATATTGGAGATATGTCTACTAGCAAAAAGGGGAAATAACACATAGAATGTGAGATACCAACTGTTTATTAATGTAAAGCTAGACTTTAAAACAGTAAGTGATTTTCCTAAAAAACCAGCAGTTTTTCGTTGCATAATGTTATTTTTGTATTACAACTATGTTTGTAATAATTTCTCTATGTGCAATGTTCTTCTCTTTTTACCCAGAAAATGAGGCAAAAAGATAGTTGACTGTGTTGTAAAGCAGAATTTGGTTTTCTGTAGGATCTCCTCTTGGTGCAGCAGCAATGAGTGGAGCTGCAATAATATGTCAATTGTTAAGGCAAACAGCAGCTATTTTGTGTCCAACAATAGTATGTGCAAACTTTGGGCACTAACAGTTGCTTATGACAAAACAGAGTATTGTGATGTGATGCACTTTTTGTCTCAAGTGCCCTGAAATGTTTATTTTTTGACAGAAAGGATCTTTAATAGCTAATCCACAAAGTTATGTTTTATAGTACACTGTGCAATATTTATGGATTAAGCCAAAAAAGCCCATTACATTACATGGACTGAATTGTAGCAGAAAATAAAATTACCTACATGAAAAATAATTCCTGTGGCTGAGCATTAATGTATCTTTCTGGATAGAGTATACAGGAGTGACTTCCTTTCAGAGCATGAGGTAGGAAATGGCATTTATTCAAATTCAAATGCAATTAAGGAGACGCTTAAATTAGTTTATAAAAGGCTGTTGTCTTTTTACATACCAAGGAGTCGGAAATAGTAATGACTTTATCATGTTATCTGTGGCAGTGATTCATGGAAGAAATTACAGCCGCAGTCGTCAGGGAGGTATTTTTCTTCAATAATCTAAATAACATTCTGTCCATTTAGTGCCTTTTCATTGGATTTGGAAAAAGTTCTTAAAGATGGGCAAAAATCATTACTAACAAACAAGCCTAGCTGCCTTTTCTCTACAGGGAGGAGAGTTACTGAAGATACTCATGTTGCTGGACAAGTACTCCTGAACAGTTTGGGGTTGTTCTGTATCAGTCCTATGCCAGCTCTCAGTGATGAGATTTGGACAGAACTCAGATGGAGCATCGGTAAATTATTCATTATTTCAGAACACCCTCAGAGAATTACAAAATTGCTTAACCAAAGGTTAATAAAGGACAATCTCTGGATTTTTAGCAGGTTCTAATAGTTTAGCAGCTGCAGATAAATGATTATGAATCAGCTTTCCTTAGCTGAGAAGAGCCTACTCTTCAGATTATTCACAAAATACCGTGTAAAGGACTGTGCAGTACAATTTGTCTTAAGGAACTGAGAAGTATCTATACACCTTTGGTATTTCTAAAACTTTTCTGTTTAAAGCCCAGTTCAGAGCAGCCTGGGTATGACTAAGAAATCCCGTGCTTGATTTCAGGTATAAAAGCCCTGGTCCTCAGAAAGAAGGCCCAGTTGCAAAACAAATTCAGAGTAGCAGGCTGGGAATTGTACCATTTTTGATACCAAGCACCCACCCTTTTGATACTTTTCCTAAAGTATGGCTCAGAGGACCTGTGTGAGGAGCATTAGAAAAGCATAACAAAAGCTTTGTTCTTATGTTCAGAGTTCTTACTTTGTTCTTCAAACTTCTCCCAGTAAAACAGACAATACCGTAATAATATAGAGGCTCAATGCTTCCCCCCCGCCCCCCGCCCTTACATGTTGCACTTTTGACTTTTGGGATGTGTAAATATTACACTACAAGAAGGGCCTTCAGACAGGCAGTGCTATGAGTCTCTATTTGAAGGTGAAAAAAGAAATGTCCTGGAATAACATAAAAAAAACCCAACAACAACTGTAGCTGGACTAGAATGAAAGATCAGTGCCAAGCTAACTTTATTAATCTTTCAAAGAAGAGTCACAATTAGGTCTCGATCTTCCAAAAGCGCTCCAAATGAGAAATCTCAGCCTTTAGTTATTCTCACAAAGTTTATGATGGTCCTAGTTGGATCTAAGATTTTTAAATTATTGTAATTTGAGTTACTTTGTATATATCAACAACAGGGCTATTTGATACCATGTTTCAAGCACAGTCTTGCAGTGTTCTGATACAGTTAAAAGGTTCACTTCCACAGCAAAATAAAATGCAAATTGATTTCAGAACATTAAGCAGGTCTGTCATAATCTAAAGCTTTGGTATGTGCCAGGAATATTTCAAAAACTTCAAATCACAACTGTGTGCCTAGACCAAATCATAGGTTAATTATTTTGAAGTCTCAGGTTGTAATGGAGTGCTCTGTAGTGCTATGAATGTTTCTATAAATTCTGGCTTATTCCAGAATAATTCTAATTTAGACCAGATGCATAAACCAGGAGGGAGGGAAATGGGCAGGAATACTTGCCTCTAGAAATTGAGTCAAACTTGTAGAGTTCACAGGCACAGTAGCCTCAGAAAGCTATTAACCAATGCTTGTCACTTCTATGCAAATTTCTGAAATTTGAAAATGTTCATTCAGGATGTGATACTAAATCTATGTTACACTGTTAAAACGGAGTAGGAAAGCTGACTGTGTTGTCTTAAGCCAGGGTGAATTAGGTTTCATTCTCTTTTCTCTGTTAGTTAATTCCTTTATGTTGTACCGGTAAATTACAGAATCACAGCATGGATAAGGTTGGAAGGGTCCAATCTCCTGCTCAAGCAGGGCCCCCTAGACCACATTACTGAGGATTGTGTCCAGATGGTTCTGGACTGTCTCCAGTGAGGGAGACTCCACAGCCTCTCTGGGCAGTCTGTTCCAGTGCGTGTTCACCCACACAGTACAGAAGTTCTTCCTCATGTTCAGGTGGAACTTCCTGTGCATCCATTTCTGCCCACTGCCCCTTGTCCTATTGCCTGACACCACCAAGCAGAGCCTGGTATCTTGACACTCTCCCATCAGATGCTTATAGGCATTGATGAGGTCCCCTTTCAGGTGTCTCTTCTCCAGGCTGACCAGGCTCAGCTCTCTCAGCCTTTCCTCATATGAGAGATGCTCCAGTCCCTTAATCATCTGCTGGACCCACTCCAGGAGCTTTGTGTCTCTGTTGTACAGAGGAGTCCAGAACTGGACAGCACTCCAGATGTGGCCTCACCAGGACTGAGCAGAGGGGCAGCATCACCTCCCAATTATAAATACCTGTCAAAAAATTCTCCTTTTCCAACAGCCTGTTTGGAATCCTCTTGCTATCAAAGCTTTCATGCCACTGTTCCTCCAAACAAGAAACTTACTATTTATAAGGAGTAATTTGTTTTTACTTTTGTTTTTAATTTGTACTAATAGTTGAGAACCTTCTCTCCCAGTGAAAGAATGTCTTTTCAGCAGCTCAGCTCACTCTGGCAACACTGTGGGTGATTAAGAGCTTTCAGAGAGAGTTAATCACCTTCATAGGCTTCCTCCTGCCCTCTCTTGAGACAGGTTAGGGAATTAGTTGAAGAAGGCACTTCAGTGTGATTATCCAATAGCTTTAAAATACACACAGGAAGTGAAGCGTTCTGAAAATCAGTAGTGAGTGCCTACTATCTTATTTCTGATAAGCTTTCAGGTGGCCATGAGAAATACATATACAGAGCTGGTTTACTGGTCTGCTGAGTGGTTTGCTGATTTCTTGATCCATGGGAAATTATCTTGTGGTTAATGCATGGGACAAAGATCAGAAAGAGCTACTTCTATTGTTTATTTTGTTACACGCTTCCCTGTTAGTTTTTCAGAATCATGCTTTTGGAAAACTGAATGCCCAAACCTTGTTCCAAGGTTTAGCTTGCATTTAAAACAGGTTTCAATGCCAAAAGCAGGCAATCTAGAACTGTAAGCTTTGTCCCCCTTCCTTCCAAGACTGTAAACATTGGAGGAGCCAGTTTGTCTGGTCTCCTGCAGCCACGTGCATCTACCCAGAAGGTTTTCCAGGCAGTGCTGTGGAAAGGCAAAATCACAGGAAGGGAAACATGTTACAAGTTATGACCTAGAGACATTAACTCCACTGGAAGATTGTTACACAACAGCCATGTCAGTTTATTGATAAAACAAGGCTTTTTTGCCCCAACCTATATCCTGCCTTATGGGCATTGTGGGCAGTGCCTTTCTGGGTTGTTGATAGATTCCCCACTGGCTAAAGGTTGCAGTGATGGGCCTCTTGTCTTGCACTTCACTTGCCAGGGAAGTGTATTGTAATAGAAACTAATGTAATTAAAAGACAGATGATGTTTAAAATTTCAAGGAGTGTCTTTAAGAAAAAGTCTATAATTCTTTCTTTTGGTTAATTGTTATCTGAACAGCTTAGACAAATGTTAAACCCTTGTACAAGTAACATTTCAGGAAGTGCTAAACTTCTGGAAGTTCAGAGGAGTTCTGGATTTTTTAATTTTGTTTTGAAACTATGTTTTTAAATTGGAATTATATAGAAGAACTGCAAGACATGCAGCATGTAGCATCAAAACTGACAGGATTTAACATGACAGAAGCGGAAGGTGGTTTATTATGAAAGACTGAAAGTGCTTGCCCCATCTTGATTTGTAATAGAATAACCAGGTAGGAGGTGGATCCAAACTGGCCTTACCTTACTGTTTGATGGTTTTCCAACAGCTGTTTTCCAGGAACTGTTTTTTTTTGTCTTTCAGTAATGTGTTTGGGTCCCAGTGATGGTTTTCATCTTGTTGCTGGTGTTGGAAACGTTCTTTAAATTATGTGTTTTTAAAAAATTTTTGGGTGAGTTTCATGTTTAGAATCCCTGTTCTGTATTAACTATAACCAAAGACTTTACTTCCCAGCTCAGTAAGATTTACTTGTGTAATAATACAATGGGTTTATTTGGTTTTAATTTAAAATGTTGTATGTGGCTGAAGGTAATTAAAAACATTTCCTGAAATATGGTGGGTTTGACTGTACCATGCTTGAATTGCCTCTGCTGATCATGAAGGGTTGAATAATAGTCATTTGTCACATAGGGTGTTGACTCAGACACAGATGATTTCAGTTCAGATGACAGAGGGTGTTACAAAACCCAGCTATTGACTCTGCTCCTCTTTCCACAAGTTGCTTTGTCTGTGGCAGGAATGGCTGACCTGTGAAGCAGTTTTTGACAGCCACAGTTTGTGGCCTAATATATTCAAGTAAACCAGTGGTGACTTTAAGTTGTTTTAATGCAGTGGGTTGGCAACTCCAACAGTTTAGGAGCTGTTTCTAGTGTAAATCATCTGTGCTAGTATAGCAGTGGCAGCCTTCAGAGAAGAGTGAAGGCCTGGTAGGATGTTTAAGTTGCTTATATTAGTGCATAAATTCTCTGTTTCTGATTCACAGCTGACTTGAGAAAGAGTCTTTGCAGCAGTGTGCCAGCACTTGCAGAGCAGCTGCAGACAACCGCTGGCAAGAAACATTTTCTTGGCTCAAAATGATTAATCTCAAACTAAGGCAATTTTCTCCAAGAGCTTTGGTTGTTAATCAAATTTGGAGAAAAGACAAGAAGAAACATTAAAACAGATACTCTTCTTTGAGGTTTCAATTGCACTAGGATTGGAAAAGGACCGTTTACCTTTTTTTGGAAAAGGTACGTGGTGGGCACAAGAATATGAGCCAAGAAATTTATTGACCAGGGCTGATTCTATTGAATAAATCAACTGGGTATCAAATAGGAAGCTAGTGGGAAAAGGCTACCAGGTTTAGGAGGGAAGAAAGAAGATGAGTTTGGGTGGTGGCATGGTTGGGAAGGGTGTCAATTTTCCTTGCTTTCTCTTCTAGGATAATACCTTGCTGAGCTCACAAGATACCTCTGGGGATTATGGGCTTGGTTGATTTCTTAGTAGAGTCAGGAAAACTAACATTGATAGCAGCAGGTGGAAGAGACAGCTTTATTTTGATATGTTAGAGTAATCTCAGATTGAGGCTTCTTGTTTATTTGTATTTAGATACCTACTATGTAGACTTTAGATTTTTGCCCTTCAGACAGAGTTATTTTCCCAAGAAGAACTTAATTCTATTTTTGGTTTTGATTATGCCTTTATAGCCTTTTTCTGGAGTTAAAAATAGAATACAGATATCTTCTATCTAATAAACTTGTGGACTAGATGCATCTCTTGCCTTTTTTTCTCCTGTATCAGGATTGAATTCCTTGCACTACAGCAACCCTGAAGTCATTACACTGCACTTAAAACAAAATGCAGAAAGGGATGACCTTTTGCTAGGACTCTGTGTTGTTTATATTGCTAAGTCTGATCACCACCTCCCAGAAAAAGCCAGTTAAATCCTTAAATATTTGTACATATAATATCTGCTCAGAATTGTCTATTGTTTGCTGTCTGGTTGTCGTTGATTATAACATTGTGCATCTCCACAATGCCCCTATTTGCCCCTTGGATCTTCGTTGTACAGGGCAGCTCTTATCTTCCTTGCTGATAGCATATCACCAATGGTACCAGTTAAGAGCTGAAAACACTTCTAGCATAATGGAAAGTTCCACTTTTGCCAGGATGACTCATTAATTAACCCCAGGATGGAGAGGTTTCCTGCCAACTTAAGAAAAACTTACGGGAAGATACTATTATATAGCAAAAGATAAATTGATTGGAAGAATTTTGTCAGCCTTGTAGGAGTAATGTTTCCTAATACTCTCAATCTGCCTGAAACAAGCTTGGAAACTCACTGAATAGATACTTTGGAAATAGCTTACATCTTGCTGTGCTATAGGAGCAGACAGACAACTGCTGAGACAAATGGACTGGTACTAGCAGTGTGTGGAGGCAGGCAGTACATACGGGAGGCATTAAATATCTTTTCCTTCCAACTGACCACAAGCTTTTGGCTTCAGATAGGCCACTGTTCAAATGTAGCTACCAAGTGGCCACTTGGGAGGGAAGGAAGAGAATTGGCTTGGTTTTGGGTGGTGTCAGGGATTGGGAGGGCTCTTGGGACTGTGAAGAGGCCAGGGAAGACTGAGTGCTGGGCAGAATGCCCTCATGTGCCTGTCAGACGTTGCTGAAAGTGAGTGGGTGGCTGGAGTACGGTTTCACTGTCCCAGCCTGGTGTGGATGGAATGTCTGTAACTCAGGACTTCAGCAGATTTGTCCTATGGACTTCAAGGAATCTTGTGATGCCTTCATAGTGCTGGGGGCATGATTTAGTTTTTGTCAAGGAATCTTTTCCAGATCTGCAAGATAAAGCGTTGTGTGTCTGTAGCAGGCTTGAACCAAGCAGAGTGGTCTTTATGTAAAGACATATGATGGGTGTAAATATCTCCAGTGAAGAGCTGTAACAAGGCCTGGGAGTGAGAAGGAAGCTCCAGAATCTGAGATTTAACTCCCGGTACTTTCTGAGATAGAAAGAGCTTTTGCTGCAGAAATCTTCTCCCTTCAGAACAAGGAAGCAGTAAAAAATTTGGGGGAGATGCTTCATTTCAGCTAAAAGTGTGGTTTGGACTTGATCTATTAACATTTGGGCATTTCAGGCTTGACAACTGGCTAAAAAATGCCAAAATACACATATTTTTAATCTCCAGCGGAGCTGCTTCATTGATTTCCCCTCAGATGCACACATGTGCAGGGGTGAGTTCTGCTTTTTGCCCCAGTGAGTGTCTGTTTACCCAAAATACAAATGGTTAGACAGACTTGTTACCTGCTTGTCTCTTTTTGGCTGGTTGTCTCAGTCTGCTGTCTGTCTAGGAGGAAAAACAGGTGCTGAGCTGTGACAGGCTTTGTAACCAAGCGGAGTAAATTGGGGGGACATGAAGCAGAAAGGAATATAACTTTGTACTAGAGACTGCAAGCAAAAAGAGAGAGATGAGGAGAATAATTTTGTTAAGAAGATGAGCATGCCAAGTAAAATACAGGTTCAAACCATTTGTTCCCTTGAGAAATTTTGTGGTCTAAATTTGACATAGACTGTAGCAAGTATCCAAAGAACCACCATATGGAGGAATAGCAGCTTGCGTTAAGATCATGCACTTAACAGCTTAATTTCTAAATTTCTATTGAGCAGTGTCTCAGTTCTGAAGCAGAAAAAGGGTGCTTCATGAGGAGACTTGAGTGAGGAAAGAATGGTGTGACATTTTTGAGTAGATCTTGCAGGTGCAAAAAGGAAAGGTTGGGAAGAGCTGTCTGTGGTGGGGAGAGAGACATGAATCCAGGTGTAAAACAAAACTATTTCAGTTTGTTACTCAGTGGTGAAGTGACTGCTGGAACTGACTAAATCAAATATTTTCAACATCTCACCAGAGAAATGAGTAGTCCAAGGAAGGGTAAATAACACTGTCCTTTTTTTATGTAAGTAAAATAAATTTGGACAGGAATCAAATTGTCAACTGCAGTTCTGTACACAGTATAGAGTAGATGTCAGCAACACTCTGGCATGTTGTGCTACACCCTTTTTCTTTTCCCTTGCCTCAAATTAAAGTTTAAGCGTTAAAACAGAAACCGTGCGCAATCCAGGCCCCGTAGTTTCTCAGTGAAGCAAGAGGATGTTCAGGGCGTGTTGTCTCTACATCAGTAGCTACAAGTGCTTCTCCCGGGCTGCAGAGATCACTGGGAGCTGCTTCCTCTCAGGAGACTGGAGCTGCCAGATCTCAGCCCTATTACACACTATTCAAAATCAGTCCGCTCAGCACCTTTGACTTAGAGCTGCAAGGGGCTGACACCCATTGGAGGGTGACCTGGAAAGCCTTACAGGAACAATGTAACTATCCATACAGGAGAAGCTGACAGAAAGTATTTTCAGCTTCCAAATCTTTATGAGGATCTTCTTGAATCGGGTGCTGGGGATTTTGACAGCAACACTGTGAGAAGCAGAAAATTGGATCTGTAATGGCAGAAGATGGCAGGCATTAAACTGTGAAATCTGAAAGGGTAAAAGGGGAAAGTAACAATTTCAAAGTTAGTGGAGATTACATGCCCAAAATAAAGAAGGGATGGCTGCTTTTGTTTTCCAATAGTCATCCTCCCTCAACTCTGCAATAAAGCACAGGATGAACAATGAGAAGAATATGTTAGGGGAGGGAAAGAGAATGATGGGGGGAATAATAATCATCTGTACAGAAAGTAAGTACTTAGGATCCCACAATCCTGCTCTTTTAAACAAATGTTGGCTTTAGTTCTCTGTTTATGGATTCGGAGAGGAAAAATCCCTGAAATTCTATTTCATTTGAAGTTACTGGGGAAAATGCCATTGCTGGATTCTCAGTACTTCAAACAAATCATGAGTATTGATACTTTGAATATTTCATGTGGTGACACATGAAATATTGATAAATAAATATAACATTATATTAGATAAACTCCAGTGTCTCATCCTCAGCTCTGCTGTTATTGTGTGTAAACTCATGAACTGTTTTTTTCATTTAGTTGGGGCATATGTGAGCAGCTCTTCACCTGTGTAGAAAACAATTACAAGTCCTTCTGTGTTCACAGGTTTTGGATGCAGTCTGAGTCCAAGAAGTATGAAGAAGAGACACCTTCTCTGCACTGGGGGATAGATCCTGTATTTTCTGCATTTGCAAGACTCTATATTAAAGATATTACAGAAATGAGAGAGTCTAAACAGGTGCCAGGTATGTATTTATATGTGCTGATTATAATACAGTATTATAATTTTTTTTTGTTGTGCCTTTTGTCAAGGGATTGAAGAATACTTCACGAACATCAATAAAGTAGTTTTCCATATGCTTAAGCTAAGTGGCATTAGTATCTTTTAATAGTTCTAAGAACAACAGGTTGTATGTGAAACGTATGTGAAAAATAAAGTATATTTGTTAAAATGGCTTTTCTTTCTTTCCAGAACCTTTTATGTTAAGGTAATGTTGTATTTCCTCTGTGTGGTAGTGCTTGTTATATTCTGATCAAGTTAATTCTAAAAATGCTGCTCCTTTCTGGCCATATGTGTTGTATCTCTCTACTGTCTCTACATTTTTTGCAAAATTTTGACAGTGGATGGCATTGCTGGATGTGTGATTTTGCTTTTTCCTATGGATACTAATACATTATAAAACAGATACAAGTTTTGAGGTTTTGTCCCCTTAATTGCTAGATATGATAGATGTATGACATTCTTCATACATTGGAACAACGTTATTGTAAGTTCTGGCTTCCATGCTGGATGTTGCCCCACGCCTTTTGTTGCTGAGCCATTGCTGGCAATATCTGCTTTGCAGTCTGTGTCCTGCTGGTCTGCAGCCGGTGTCACCCACATGTGAGCATTGGCTGAAGCAACACAGCTCTGACCTTGAATTGCTGTTTTCACTACACAGACTTTAAATAGACTGCAGTGTGTCTTCTGCTGTGGAAGGGTTCATTACTCCCTACTGAAGCTTGACAAGGTGCAAGATTATCAGAGAGGAACCCAAAGAACTTAGAATTAATGAGGAAAGGCAATAAACCCTAAGCAGAGTGTGTGTCTTTGGTTTGGTTTTGGTGTTTTGTTTGTGGTTTTTTATTTTTTTCTGTCCACAGAGACAAAGTACCCCTGTTTGGCTCTTTGAATATGCTTTGCCTTGTAGGTTTTGTTATTCTTCTTCATTTTTTTTTTTAACAGCAAGGGTAGCAGCCGCGCTCTTTTTGCAGAAACAAAGGACTGGTGTTTTTTTTGCTTTTCCCACACCCATGTTTATGTACATTCCAATATATCTATATCTTTGTTATGTAATGTGGTAGGAGACTTTTGGCTTAAATCTATTGCAAGAATTAGGCTACAGACTGTTGTTGATGTTTGTCCTACAGTAAGCGTTATTTAGAGGCCTTTTTAAACTGTCTTATTAAAGTCTTCTAGTAGTACTGGTGTAGGAAATGCATCTGGTAAAAACTGTTCAGGTATTTTAATTGTTTTCAAACAAAATACAGAGCAATTCAATGCCAGCAGAATTGGATTGTAGTTTGGACTCGGACATTAGTACATACACATGTGAAAATGTATTCAGGATAATTAACCTTATAAACACCAAGAAATGTTTCATGATAGCAGGAACAGTCCTAGAAAGTACAGTCCTGCTCTCTTTTTTTACCTCTAAATTACCTGAATTTCCCTTCTTACTTCTCTTCCTGTGCTTTTGCTTAACTGACTTGGCTTCTGCTTCAGGAACTTTTTCAGTTTTGTTATTACCTTTGGTTTTTTTAAAGATGATCCTAAGGAGGTGGTATCTGTCACGTCAAGATATCAGCCTTTACAGTTGGTACATCTGAGCTTTCTCCACTTCCTGTGCATCTGGCATTCTGCACATTTAAGCTTGCTTGCAATCCTGTATCATTTTCTAAACCAAACTTCAAATAAAATGAAATTTCCTAGAACCAAGATCCTGAATTTTGTTCATTCTCCTGGTGCTGTGTATATACCAAACCAGACGTTTTTCAGCATATCTTATTTATTAGCAACAAATGATAGCACAACCAAAACACTAAAATTAATACCTTTTGGGGAAGGAAGAATGTAGGTGTTTGTTGTCAATGCTTCCTGCCTTTAATGGGCTTTTAAAGACCAGCTGAAGCAAAGTATATGATTGGCTGTAAATCAGTCATTAAGTAATGGTAATTAAGAATGAATGAGTGCAAAACAAAAAGTTGTAACTAGGAAGAATGGAAAGAAACACAGACTGAATGTCAGGAAAAACATCCCTAGAATGACATCTGTTAGACCATGCCTCCCCAGGAAAAAGGTGGGATGCCCTTCACTGGAATTGTTTATATCCTGACTGTACAGATTGCCAGGAATTTACTGTACAAAATGGTCTTGTATTGAGGAAATGGACTGAGTGACCTAATGAGTTTTTTCTTTCCATTTTTAAGCATTGGGATTTGATGCCACAGTGACTAATCCCTTAAAACAACACAGAGGGAAGCAGTAAACCTGGCCAATTACTCTGCTGCTATAAATGGTGACAAGAAGGCTGGAAAACCTCCCAGATAAAAACAGCAATTGTGTTGTCTTAGCAGCCTTGCAATGAGAGTGGGTGTCAAACTCAGTTGTAACACATAATCACATCATGGAAATGAGCTTTTCTCAGAGTTATCATGCACCACTGCTTTGTGACAGCTTATCAACAAGCAAGGGAAGCTACAAAGAGCATAAAAGGAGGTAATAATAATTAAAGCAATGGCAAACAGCACAGTAATGCTGGTACAGACATGACCAGCACTTGCCCTAGAGAGCTCTGTATCTATAGCCCCCTGTAGCACTGCTGTGGCTGTTGTGGCAATGGCATATTGCTCTGTGTATTAGGGTATTAGGAACCTCACAGAATGTGTTTGTCCATAGCTTCAAATATTTAGTATATTTTTATTGTTACCAATATGGATTTAATTTGAACAAATAAACTGGCAGGAGAAGTAATTTACACCTTGAAGTGATCAAGTCCAACAACTTTTATTAGGTTAAATGTAAGCTCATTCTTCAAATTAATTTGGGTAGTTTCTCAGAGAGTAAGGGTGGAGTTCTACGTGAATTTATGGGGATGAAGAGAACCAGTTTTATTTGGTCTCTGTCATCCGCCAAAACTCAGCCTACTAACTGGGAAACGAACGTAATAACATGTTGCTTGTTTGCATAATCAGGAGCTTGGAGTCTCTGCTCTGTAGACTTACCCTGAAACTAGCCCAGACCTTTTACAGAGATGTGGAAAGATTCAGTGAATGACTACATACACTGGGAGCATCTCCACTGGGGGTTTCTAGAGCAGTGTTTACCTGTGCCCTGGTAAATGGAATGAGAGACAAGTGGACAGACCTGCTAAGCATTCTCTGTGCCAGACCTGACCAGTGACTGCATGATTAGTGTAGCCAGATCTGAGATGACAGCCATAGATGCATCCTCAAAACATTACAGTGGGTTTTTATGAGCAAAACTTCTGCTTATGGGATGCTTGGCTAATCCCCTCTGATTTCTTCTGAAACTTTTGTATTTTCTCTCTGTCTTGCGTGAAGAAAGTTAATTCCAGGCACATTTAAGGCTGCTAGCTATGTAGGACAAGTTATTTTTGGATTTTGGATTTGGGTTTTTTTTTTTATACAGAACATTTTTGTGACTCCCTTGCTGCCATGTTTCTCTTTCCCTTTGTAAGAATAACACTTGCCACAGTGTATGGAGCCAAATGTTCCCTTCGGAGTCCCTCGAGTTATCTAGTTTTCAAAAGACAGTTATTGAACATCCCAGATGGCTTATTTCAGTAAAGCAGCAGTATTTGAAAACTGAAGAAAACATATTCACTGAAAACTGGCCAGCCCAGGGTATATTTGGAGCTTATTGCCCTATTTTCCTCCTGCTGGTGGACTGTGAAGCCTCAGTATATGATGTTTACATTAGTGTTTGTTAACAACATTTGTCACTGTCTTGAGAAGGATTACAGAGGGAGGCAACCTCAGTGCTGTCAGAGTCCGCTGGGCTCTGATTTCTCACTGTTTCCTGGACATGTTTCTAAGTGTTATTCGAGTTATCTTTATAGATGCACAAAAATAGCTGTGAAGGGATGTTTTTAGAACGTGTGTTTTCAGAAACTGAAGTTCAGGATGCAGTTCACAATGACTGCAGTAGTGTACTCTGCAGTCTGAGAGGGCTGTTGCTCCCCCCTGCCCCCACGGCTCCCGTTCTTCTAGAAATGAAAGACAGAATTATGTTAGTTTTCCTTTCAGAGGCTCTGCCTTAATCAGGAACAGCTGCATTGTGAGAAGCTCAAACTGCTTCCTTTGTGTTCTATTATTTATTCTGAAGCCTTATGAAGGTATAAAAAAACCCCAAACCAAACAACAAAGCAAAGCAAAACAAAACCCAAATAAAACAACAAAACAAACAAACAAAACTCCCCCTAATGCCTGCAGCAAACAAACTGTTTTGCAGATCCAAATGTGCAGGAAAACAAGAGGTTAATGAGGTTCTGACACTCTACAAAAGCAAGCTTTTGGTGTCCTAAGTAGAGCTGATACTTTCTCCTTTGAGTGTTCATAGTCTTCAGTGATTCAGGGAATTTTTCCTGTGTAGGCATTGTATAATTTAAGATATATTAAATATGTAAGAAAGTATGGTTTTTTACTGAAAAATGTGACTGTGTAGGGTAGGGTGTAGAAAGAAATGGTTACACTAATCAAGAATGTTTTGTGCCTAGGTATTTTCTTTTATAATGGACATCCAATAAGACAGGTGGATGTTGTTGGGATAGTGGTTCAAACGAAGGAGCGAGAAGCCTTTTATAATTATGGAGGTAAGGAAAATTTCTTTCTTTCTTCTTGCACTTACCAGCCTTCTATCTTAGTTACTGTTAGAACTGAAATGTTTCCTTATTTGATCATTGTCTGTTCTTGAAACAATGTGCTCTTATCCTAATATAATGTATATCTGCAGCTGAGATTACTTGGCAAGTGTAGGGAAGCTACTGTTTAGCTCCACTTCAAAAATAGAGAATTAAATAGTTAACACAGAGTAACTGATTCATTTGGGGTCATGCAGCAAATCTTAATGTTGGTTGTTGCTTTGTCACTGGACTCTACCACCTTCCCCTCCTATATATGCAGTTCCTTTGGTCAGATGCGAACAGATTTAACGGTGCCCACAAAGGGGAAATCACTTCTTCCATATTTGAACCTTAGAAATCCCTTCTGACTTTTTGTATGTCTTGTCATTTCTTGGGGCCAACTTCTAATAGCAGTCAGGAGCTTGTTTATGTTTCGATGCACAAGAGTCTTAACAAATTAACTCAAGCATCATAGTACCAGTCCTTGCCAACACCAGCTGGGAGTTGTCTCCTCCCTATTGCTTTTCCTAGTATTCAATTTTATTAATATGGAAACATCTGATTGTCATTTTTTT
Source organism: Oriolus oriolus (assembly GCA_013400235.1). Lineage (NCBI taxonomy): Eukaryota > Metazoa > Chordata > Aves > Passeriformes > Corvidae > Oriolus > Oriolus oriolus. The sequence goes on along the minus strand of VXBT01009500.1, from coordinate 1,236,068 downwards.
CAGCTGTCTTTTACATCTGGAGAAAAAGCAGAGTGGAGCAGTGGTGATGTGGCAAGTTTCAGAAGGTGGGGGGAGGTCACCTCACAGTAGGAAGGGGGAGCCAAATGCACAGATCCTATTGAAAGCCTTATGCCCGGTGTCTTCCTCTGCCATGGGTTTTTACCTGGTGGAGGTAAGTCACGGAGTGCCTCTCCTTCCCAATTCCCTTGCTTGTAAAAGTGAGTCAGCTGCAGTTCCCTGACCCCCGGGAGTATTGTGAAGATACAGCTGACGACTTAACCGGGTCCCAGGTTCCCCAGCATCAAACTCCTGAAGAGTGGCATTGCCTACAAATTCATTTATCACTTCATGAGAACAGAGGAACACAGAACCAAAATGACCAAGACAAAACCAAGTCTATGGGCAAGGGTTTTCCATGCTGCTCTCAGCATCAGTTTAACAGCTAAACCTGTTGAAAATGTTTGACTGGGGCAGAAAGTGGAGGAATAGAAATAAGAAGGAACTGCAGAGTAGTGGAATTCAGGCCTTAGATCAGCCGACCTTCAAGTGCAGCTCACAGTGAGCCTGGCTTCCTGCTGTCCTTTCAGGTCTAACTCCACTCTTTGTTCCAGGAGTTCCTGGTTCGAGTTTTCAGGCTACCTGCCAGGGTGCCCCTCCCCAGCCTGCCCTCCCTTTCAGGCAGGCTGACTCTGCCAGCACAAAATTGTAACTTCTTAGACAGTTTCCTGCTTGTAACTTCTTGCATCTCTCAGTTCAACAGACTCTGGTGAGTCACAGGGGTTGCATCAGTTGGAGTGGCACACACTGCTCAGGACTTGCTCACTTTCCATCTGCTTAAAAGTGACTTACAAAGCAATTCCCCCTTTGTACTTTCCCTCTGATAGGGAACTGAAATGTCTTTGAGTCGCTGCCATTATCCCCCCCCCCACCATTTCCTATCTGTCTGCTTCAGAATACACACCGTTCACTTTAAAGAATCTTAGGTCCTCTGCTGAAAACTACAGCCAGAACAGGTGACAAAATCATAATTGTAAAAAGGAGTTAATTGATTCTTTCCAGGCTTAAAAAATAAAAATTACATGCTGTGTAAAACCTGATTTTGACACTTTGATTTGATTGTTTATTGTTATTATTATGATAAGTTAGGAGAAAGATATCTAATTAAAACATACCTTTGATCAAGCTCATATTTTAGCTAATGCACCTTTCTGACCTCTTTTTTTCCCTTTCCTTTTTAACAAAACCAAACATCACATGTGGTTTTATTGGTACTCCAAAACTGATTTGAAAGGCTGAAAGGCAGTTGCCTTAAAATCAAATTAAAAAAAAAATCACCAGCATCTCAGTAGGTTCATGCAGGCCTGACAAGAGCCATACCCTTTTTGTCATAAAGAAATAAAAATTAACACAATTGTCTTGTTTAACAGGTAGCTTTGAGCTACCCTTCAAATAATTAAGCAAGAATCAAAGAAACCAAAGCCAAACAAACAGAAACCCAGAAAAAAAACCCCAACAAACAAACAAAAAATAAACCCATGAAAAACCCAAATAAACAAAAGTGTAAATCCAAAGAGATGAGGAAGGGTGGCAGAGGGAGCACAGGAAGTTTTCAAAAGTTTGTAGACCCCTTGAGTGCATTCAAAATAGATTAACATTCTCTTGTGTAATTAGAATACAATTGCAAGAGTTCTCATTCATTTGCGCTTCAGGAGTTACTTGTCTTTTTGCTCAAAGCTTTCATCTATGAAATTGCAAAACTTTGTTTCAGAGCCTTGCTCTGCTACCAGGCTCCTTGTGTGGTCAAGTACAGGTCAGTCTCTCCAGGACTCTGTTTTCAGCTGTGACATTGAGGAGGAGGAGTCTGGCCTCCTAATCCTTCAGTCTTGTTTGGTTTGTTTCCAAGCCCTTCTTGGGAAGCCTGTCTGTCTCAGTTGGTGCAAGCTGGAACATCTAGAAACTGTGGGAATGCAAGAGTGAAATGTCATCTGCCCTGCTTCTCGTTGCCATTGCTGGCTTGCATGGATGGCTTGGCATGGTTTATGAGGGTTCTGACTCCTACTAAAATAGTTGCTGTCTGTCTGTACCAAGGAGAGGAAATCCTACCAGCAGATCATTATCTGCTGGTACAAAATTAAAGCTGCTGAAATAGTTGCAGACACAGCAGCTCAAAACAGAGATAGCAGAGAGGAGCATAATTTTGTGATAGAATTTGGAATTGCCTGCATCTTATAAATGCTGTAGGTTTGCTAGTAGGAATGTGCAGCTAAACCACTCAGAAACAGGAAGGCAAGAAATGATTTGAAATTAGACGCCCCAAATCGGGAGATTGTTTTAAAACACGTGAGACAATGCAAAGGCATTTTGCTTTGATGCTATGGTTCCCAGAGGAAATGACTGCAGGTACCCATCAGCACCTTCCTGGTAAACATTGCTGTTACTTTTTTAGTCATGGATCTGGTTTAAGGAGCAGAAGAAAATTGCAGGTTTCCATTTGTGAGGAGTGGAATCTCAGTCTTGGAGATGTTACATTCAAGAAGCAAGGTGCTTGGAGCATTGGCTGGATGATCCCTGACAGACATTTAGTGCCTTTCTATTTAGAGTGTTTCTTGCACAGGCTGTCTATATACAGTCCCTTGATCTACAGAAAATTTATTATTCTGACAGTTTTTAGTTTCCTTTCAGTTTTGTCTTTTCCTGCTGTCATAGACAATGCATTGCCTGGATCAGAAATCATAAACTTATTTTCACTGGATACTGGCAAAACAGGAAAAACAACTCCATGCTCAGGAGAAGGTGTTGAGCCTTTTCAGCAGCGGAAATGGCATGCATGCCACCAGCACCTACACTTTAAGTTGGGAATTCCTGGCTTAGAGCAGAACCACAAGCATGTACTGTCTTCTGTCCTTCCTGCCTAGAGGAGCTGCCTTTCTGCTCCCTGGACATCATCTTATACAGGAGAGGCCAGCAGACTCTGAGCACAATATTGGCATGGAAACCAAAGCAGCTGCAGGTAGCAGCAACACATGGTTGTAGCCCCAAATGCTGAAGTGCTGTTCCCTCACTGTGACAGTAATGCTTCTGTGGTTTGTGCCTGGTTTCCTGTTCTAATTTGTCTGACTTCAGCTTTCAACACTGATTCTTCTTCTGACCTTGTCAACAAGATTAAAACCCCTGAGTATCCAATATATGTACTGAAGTCTCATCATTTAAATTAGTGTATGTTCTTTCTTTGAGAATATACCTGTTACTTTGCTCACTGTGCACATAAGCACATCTGGTGCTGAGCTACTTCCATGTCTGAAACAACTGTGGAAATTATTTCAGATATGTAAGTAGGGTTTGGACACCCACTCTCCCTTTCAAACCGGTTGGAATGCAATATCCTTGGCAGTTATCTCCCTACATATTTATGTATCTTCAGTTCTTGGAACCTGACTACCTGCTTTCCTATTCTGAAATTCTTGCAATTTTTTTTGCAGTGGATGATAGCACCGGAGTTATAAATTGTGTCTGCTGGAAAAATCCCATGGTAGCAGAAACACCTTTATCAGGTAATTTATCGAATAAATAATTCCTCTTTTGAGCGTATGTTTTTACTTATGTCTGTCTTACACAATTTAGTAAGTGATCAAACTTACAGAAGAGCAAATTCAACTGTTCATTTTTTTTTTCTAATTTTAAACCACCACATCATACAGCCTAGGCCATTTTGGGAATTTTCTATTACTTTTTGTGTTGTGTTCAATGGTGATGCCAATAAAACCATTACATTATGTCCTGTCCCTGCCTTTTCCTTATTTGAGTAATATGATATTTCAGTTCTATGCTGCGACATTGTTCAGAGAATTAGCCTCTTAAAGTTCTTTCTGTGACTTCATCTAGCAAGGAACTAGGCTGGAAATGTGCCACTACTTTGTTTCCAAAGTCAGTCCACTGACCTGCTCTTGTGATAGTGGTTTCAGGATTTATCCTCACTTTGTTTGTATTCATATTCTCCTGCTCATACAAACACTCTCAGCAATGGACTTGAAAGTAGCTTCAAACACAGTGGGAGGATGCCAACAGTCTTTTACAATCTGGGCAAGTCCTAAATGTTCAGTAATTGTTCATTTGAAATGAATGTACTATTGCACTCACTAACAGAACAACTCACTAGTGTCTGGCTGTCTCTTTGCTTTTTCTCCCGCTGTTTCTTGTAGATCAAAGTACAGAATTCTTTCTACTTTGGATCTTCTTGGAAGCCCATGTAGTGGATTGACAACCCTAATATGGAGCTGATCAAATCTTACTGAAATAAATCTTACTAGTGTCATCTGCAGTGTTAGGGGTACATATTAATAGAATGGAGAAAGGAAACCTTGATGTAAAAGTTAAAAACTCTGATGTCTGTGGAACAAGCCCATTTATACAGACAGATAATTCATACTTATATTTAACAATGATATGACAGGTGGTACAAGAGGTCCCAGCTGGAATGTAGAAGACAGCTCTCACTTTGGAGAGGTGATGATCTGGCACAGCTCTTAAAAAAAAAAAAAGAAGACACACAATCAAATCAGTTTTGAGGAACTTAAATGAGGAACTTAGATGCATTAAAAAGAATTGCACGAAATACTGCTTGAAATAGAATGAGGGCCAAGAATGCTTTTCAGCCTTGTATTCTTATTTTACACATACCTCAGTAGTGCTTGGATGGACACAATGCTAATAAGGGAAATTGATTCATTTGTACCTGCTAAAGAAAGCTCTTAGAGGGCACAGGAAACTTTCTTCCAGCCTTTTGTAATTTTGATCAGGGATGCTTGGAGCATTAATCAGGCTTTAAGTTATGAAGGATTTACTGTCCTGCAAAGTTGTGTTATGTAAACGTGAAGTTCTGTCAAGTTGCATTCACCTCAGTTGCATTCACCTCAGTGTAGACATCAAATTGCATCACATGAATGCTTTGGCCCCACCTCAGATGACTCATTCTTCTTTTATATAAAAAGTTCAGCTGACTTTTCCCCTCTCATCCATCTTAGCATGACAAAATCAAAAAATGACAAAAACCATTTCAAATTTATGTTTCAATTTTCCAACCCATCTATGACATTTTCAGTGGTAAATCAGTATCTCCTCCCTTTTATATTTTCCCCAGGTGAACTATTTAAATAAATATAATACTGTAAACTAACTTTGTCACCCGGAAGTTTTGCTGCCCAGGACATGTGGTGCCTGGGACCTTACCCTTTTTTAGTAACATAACTCCTGTGGTGCTTAGGTGGATGAATGCAAAAGGACAATTAATGCATTGACTTTAATGCCTAACTCCCTTTCCCTCACTTCTTTCAGGTCATCCAAGCACACCCAGCAGCCTCACTGTGTTTGAACAGATGAAGAAACTCCAAGAAACAGTGAGCCAGAAAACCAAGCTGGAGATTGGGGATGTTGTCAGGGTCAGAGGTCACATCCGAACCTATAGGCAGCAAAGAGAAATTCAGGCTTCATGTTTTTGTGAGTGTTACGAATCTGTGACATATGTAACTAAGATGTCTCAATCTGTGAAAATATCCAAGCTGTATGTAATTAATTGGATATTTTCCACTTTATTTTCTGGCATCTCATTTTTCTAAGGATTTTCATCTGTATATCTGTATTTAAATTGTAGCAGCATTAGGTTAGAAGACACACTATGTAATGTGTGAGATTAGATTGCCTGTAAATGAGGCATTCCTGGAAAAACTGTAGAAGCTGATTAGCATGCATACAAGATTACTGTGCAGATACTGTGGTTGTGTGTCTGCAAGAGTGATTTGCTCTTCAGATTTCTCTGTGTTGAAGTAGAGCAGCCAAAGCCCGTGGGAAAGGAGCTGGTGCTCTTCTGTGTCCCACTTCACCAAGGGGGCTTTGGAGAAGGGGCTGCTGTTTGTCACAGCCTGTACAATCCATTCCTTGGGCAGGCAGCAGCATATGGGCAGTGTCCCACTGAAGCCTGGCTTCTCCTAAGCTCCCTGGCTCTGCAGCATGAAGGAGAAATGTTCCTCAGGCACAGATCTGCATGCAGGTGCTGCCTCTGTGTCTGACAGCTCTCTGGGCAGCAGGGCTCTGCAGCCCACTGCTTATGTTCTAGGAGCTTCCAGTTACATAACTTCTTCTCAGTTCCGTGTCTGTGCTGTTGTGTAAGAGTTGGTTTTCCCCAGTGAGATCTTTCAGAGATAATACTAAAATTATTTCTTTAGTGAAGAAAAGCCTGTCTTTTAAAAACCCTGTGTAAGTCAGATAAAAAGTCTAGATTTTTCAGCTCTAGCTAAAATTTGCAAGGAGTTCAGCTCTCCTTTCCAGACAGAAGATTTATGAGTATATACAGCCCATTCATGGGTTGGTAATAATACCAAAGAGAGCCATGCAATTCAACTAGCCTCTAAATTGCTTTCACTTTGGCCCAAATAAAGCTCCTTACTATGTGTTAACTTCATTTAATGGATAAAGACTGCTGAAAGGTAAAATAGAGATCATAAATTCTGGTTAAATAAGTTGTCAGACAAAAGCATAATCTGTAATGCACCACAACAGGCCATTTTACCTCCTTGTAAACTGTGAAAGAAGGCTTGGCCTTTGTGGTTTTGTTTTTATACAAACCACAGTGAGCAAAATTTGCCAATTTAATACTGGCTGTGAAGCTCTGTAGTGCTGCCTCAGGTTTGCTTGCTTAAAAAATTGTATGGCAGTCCTGGCCAAGTCTATGTGTTCTCATTGCCTCTCCAGACAAAGTGGATGATCCTGTGTGTGATGTCCAGATTTCAAGAATGCTGGAGCTCCCCTGTCTCTATAGAGAAGTTTATGATAAACCTTTCAAGGGCCCTGAGGAAACACAGAGGTAAATGCAGTATCCAGACTGCTCCTGGGGCAAAGCGTGGGGTATTATGATTGTTTACTTGTTGTTGTAATAACTCTGGAAAAAAATAGAACAGGGCCTGACTGTGATTTGGACTGCATAAATATACAGTAGCAGTCTGCTTTTCTCCCAAATAATTGGTGATCCATACAGATGAGATACCTGTCCATGATCGGAGGAAAGAAATATAATGCTGAACTAAAGTGAATATTAGGAAGGAAGTAAAATACTGTGTACAGACATCTACTGAAAAAGGATGGGGTTTTGAGCAAAATTTGGGGCTGAGGTCAGCAGAGAGGTTGGAGAAGTGTCCTTGCCTGATGTTGTTTTATGTGTAAGGTTAAGGAGCTATTCCACTGAAATGCTCTCCTGCTCTTGTCATTGTCAAATCACAAATACATAACCTCAGTGAACTGAGTCAAACACCCACTCCTGTACTCAGTGTCAGGGTAGCTGGATGCTTACTGGGAGGCCTGGTGCATGTAGTGTGGTCTCAGAGACTGCAGATCTTAAATTCACAAAACCGTAACAGCAAATGATTGAAGAACAGTTTAACGTTTATGCATATAAAAATGTTCTAATTAAGGATTTAAACTTAAATTCTTTAAGGACAGTAAAACAACTTTTGACCTTTGAAACCAGTGTAGTGGACTGACCTTATGTAATTGTTCTAAAACCTGTTTCTTGCCTTTTGACATGTTTTGTGTATCCTTGTAGTGGCCTGGAGGGTCAGAGTTTCTCAATCCATATTCTGCATGAGAAAGTGCAAGGCTTTCTATTAGAAAACAAAATTCAGACCTTTTACCAGCAGGAGCTGGAGACAGTTGATTCTCTGGTGTCTCTGGCTGGTGTGAATCTACCCAGCCCCAGCTGTGAGGAGGTGAGTGAATGCACCTGTTCACTAAAACCTGAAGTTTTTAGTGGGGGGAAATAAGACCGTGTACTTTTTTAAAGCATAAGCAGATAAGAGACTGGTGTCTTCAGAGGATTCAAAACCTACTAGTGCTTTAGCTTTATGCATGAATTATTTACAGAGCTTGAGGAAATCTTGTTACTTTAGACATATAAAACTGGGCTGAAAAAAGTCATGTAAGAGTGTTCAGTTATTAGGAGTAATCTTGTGTTAGGGCTGAGCAATCTTACAGCCTGCAACAGACACTACCTTATTTAGATTTGTAAATAGTAGCAATGTCAGAAAAAGAGATCCCTTTAAGGTGCTTGAGTTCTTTGGGATAGGTGTTTGAGATCCTGAATCTGATCAGAAGGGAGCACAGAGTCTTTGTCTTTTTTCTCATTAGAAGTTCAATATATGAATAGAGATGGAGCTTTCAAGGGGAGGTTATGGTGAGTGGACGAACAGTGCTCCCTGCTACATGTTTCTCACATTGGAAGTCCCCGGTTGTGAAAGGCCATGATTGAAATGATGAGAAGGTGGGATTAAACTGAAATCAGTTTAAAGGCAGTTGCATGTAACCAAACTATTAAGAAACTTTCCAATGGGTTAGTAACCTCTTGATCAGCTGCAGAATGCGAAACAGAACAAAAACCATTTTGTAAAATGGCGTTATATTACTCTGTATTAGTTGGATAAATTACAAACCAGATTCTCAACTGGTATGAAGCAATAAATTTCTGCAAAACTAACAGTTACATCTTTTACCATGAAAGCAACGGCAACTGAAACTTAAGCTGGAGTGTTGTGATTCACTTGTTTACTTTTTGGTTTTCTGTAGAGAAATAAATCCCTGGCAGTCATTTTCACTGCCTGATTTTGAAGTGCACTGTAATGTTAAGTGCTGTGTTATGTTGACTTCTAATGTTTGTTTAATTCTTAAGAAACCCAAACAAAACAACGCAAAAACCAGTCCCTTGCAGATGAGGTCAAATAGTAATGAAAAGTAACTCTTTTCTTGTTGGCCTTGTTGAACTGCTGCTGATAGCTGTTCTTGATAGCTGGGTTGGGTTTGTTATTTTTTTTTTTATTTAAAGCATTTTTTCTGGTTTGCTTTAAAGCAAACATTGATATTACCACTAACAGGAGCTATTCTCATTTTAGACAGAAAAGTTTGATAGTAGATGATCCAACATGGCACCTGGTATTTTCTAAACTAGCTGTAACAGTATTAAAAGTTCCCAAACACTTTACATTAAAGGAAGTTGTGGCCATCGTGTCCAATACTGGAAACTTAAAAGTTTCAGCATTTATAGAAAGACCAAGATAAATAATTTACAAAGCCATTTAAAGTAGGAACTGGTGCAGAACAAACATAGACTGAAAAAAAACCCCAAGAAAATCGGATCAAAACACCAACCAACCAAAAAAAAACAACTCAAAAACCCCAAACCAAGAAAAACAATGTAGCATCAGTGTTGTTGGCAGTCATGAAGAGCTATCATAATAATTAATAGTTGCTCCTGACCCTGATGCAAGGATGTGAGTGTATGTCCCAGGAATTTGGGTGCACAGATGCTTATTTAGAAATTGCAGTTCTCCCAATTGTCCTTTACTATTAATTTCTTGCAAAGAAGGTTATCTGTTCTTGCATAAGAAAGGACCTGCAGTTGTCAAGTGGCATGAATGCCTTAAGAGGAGTGCCTAGTAATGCTCTGGAAATGCATTTCCTTGTTCCTCTACTCCCTCTCTAGAAGGTGTCACTTTTCATAATTGGCAAAGGGTCAAGTACCCAGTTCTATCCACAAAAGTAAGTGTAATAGATCTGATTTCTGTCCCTCTTCCTTTCTTTTCTCTTCAGTAGTCTTTTGTTTTGCACTGCCCTCAAACCAAGAGGATAAATGGTGCTGCTGATGTGGAACGATGTTATTTTGGGCCGATTTGGCAAGGCAGGAGCTACATGAGCAGACTCAGCTAATTAGGCCATGCCACAATATGCACACTTGTTCACTTCTTGCACTTTTCCTGGATATAAAAGGATGAGTTATTTCGATATATAGCTATTTTTTTTTATCCTGATTCCAGTGTTCTAGAGCACAGTTGCTGCTAAACTCTTTGTTTCTTTTCCTTTCCCTGTGATCCTAGAAGATGTGGTGCACCCTCTTCATCTCTCTCGCAGCTTTTAAAGTACTTGCGCAGTGTTCATCATAGTGGGAGGGTGTCTCCCCATTGAACGTTTTCTCCAGGGAGGTGATGAGCTGCTGTGGAGTCACTGCAGTGGAGTGGAGCTGAGGGTGAAGGTGGAAGGAGGTAGCTGGGATAGTTTGAGGTAGGCAGCATCTCTGTGTTCCTTTTCAGCATTACGGTGTAGCTGAACCCTGTCCACATCCCATACATGTCCTACAATACCTCATTCTAGTCTTCTGCCTCTCCAGAATAAATTTCCCTCATCAGATGCACATGGCAGAACTGAAATAATTTCCTCTTCTCAGACGTATACTAGGGAAAATCGAATTTTATAGTCTACAGATGATGAGGAAGAGAATTTAACTACTTTTAAAAATGGTTAAAAATTAACAAATCTTTTATGAGTTTTAAAGCCAGTGGAGCTTTAATTTGCATAACCAGCACCCAATCTATCCCTAAGCTGTAGCATTTTCCTTATCCCTTAAAACAAAGGCTTTTGAGGCTGGAGGGGTGGGTACCAGTAAAACAAGAAAAAGTAATTTTGTGCTTAGAGAACCTCCAGAGTGTACTTGCTGGACTTAGGCAATTATGTTTGGCAAATGGACAAGCCTTTGGTTCCTTTTTTAAAGAAAGCTACATGTGAACTGGTTCCATCCTGTTTCTCAACTGGATTAAATGCTTTAAACCAGCCAGTCTTGAACCATTTCTCTGCCCTTCTGCCATGCATAAGCTATAGCATGTGCTATTTTAGTGCTACCATTCCAGTTTGTGAATGTCACTAGCTTGGACACGTAACATGAGTTGTGCTTTCCGGAGCGTGCTGTTTGTACTTCTCTTGATTTGAATATTATCTCAAGGTCAGCAACGAGAAGTAGTTAAGGCAGGGAGTTTTACAGTGTTGGTCACACTGTCTGTGTCTACCCTGTACATTGTACTGTAGGTGTAACACAGTTCATTATAAGTTCGTGATGCAGTGTGCTTGTCTTTCTGCCTCTCGAGGAAGCTTCACTGCTGCTTTAAATATGTATATTGCAAAGCTTATTATAGGACTTCAGGACTGATATGTCCAGGATTGCTATTACTAAAATTGTCACCTGCCTAAACCCAGGATTAAACATTACATGAGAAACTGCAAAGGGTGATTCCATGACCAGAATCACATGTGTGGTTATACCAGGAAACTTTAACACCATCAGGGTGTGATTCATAGTGAGTCAAAGGTTACATACTTCCAGTGTTTTGAACAGACTCACTAATTCCTGTACCACTTCGTTTCTTTGACCTGTTATTGATTGTACAGAGAATTTGTCTTGTTTTAAATATCTGAGAATAACTGGTTGCACAGCACCAGCCCACTAAGCTGTGTGAGGCCTATCAGATGGAATATATTGATTAAAGTACCATCTTAATTCTGGATACATAGATTCTTCTGTTGGCTTTGCTACAGAGCCCTTGGCTGGTCTTGGGAGTGAGGGTGGTGGTAGTAAAATTATTATTTAATAGCTGCTTCTATCTCAGATTATACACACACACACACACACACACATGTGTTTTACAAAAGAGATGACTGATTCTTGAATGCTCCTATGTTTGGATGTGCAGCTTAATTTATTTGAAAAGGATCTGATTTGGAAGAGAGGGGGAAGACCCTGCTGTTACTGCTTCAGAGAACCTGAAATGGTGCACCCTGAAACTAAGACATGCCCAAGGGGGGCACTTCGCAAAAGGAGGTGTGAACATTGTGAGAGGTATTGGGGAGGAGTACTATTGACTTTAGAATTTGCAGGATGAGATGCTGGAGTTACCTTTGGTGGACCAAAAGAGCAGACTAAGTAATTTTAGACTGTGTTGACAAAGAAACTTAATTGCTGCTTTACCCAGAGGAGTGGAGAGGAGGAAGCATGTTCTAGAGCACACCAGAAACCCCCCCAAATTTTTCCTGTCATTTTATGGTAATATTAAACACCAATAATATATAATATTATTATATTAATATATAATATGATATTATTAAAGTGGGCAGGAGCCCTAATTTGTTTTTCAGAAACAGTCCTTCTGCCAGGGAGCCCTTTTCTGTGGATTCTGCAGCACATACGAGAGAGTGCTGATATGTAGCAGCTGCTTACTTATAATAAGGCCTTGCTGCTTTCACTCTGTCAATGCCTTGACTTGCATTCTTAGTGATTCTGTTTCAGTATCCATCCAGGCTGAGCTGTGTGTCAGTTCACACAGAGTCTGTTTTTAATTATCTCCCTTTTCTGACAGGATTTCAGTGGTAAGCCAAACTGAATAATTATTGTGCTTCTTTGGAAATATTTTTATCTTTTTTTCTCCCCAAATGTTTGCTTTCACATTAAAAATTGATCAGAGTCTTGAGTTGGTTGCTTTGCTAGCAATTTCTTACATTCTTGAGGATTTATTACTGCATTTGAGTGAGAGGCAAAGTCTCTTCATTTTCCATGTGGCTATAAGAATGTGCTTTTCCTTGAGCAAATATTCACTCTTCACTTAATCCTTCCTGCTGCATTTTGTCTTTGTTTCTTTGGTTCATCAGAAGAGGCACAATGAAGAGAATACCATAGTGGTGTTAATGCTCTGACTGGAACGGTGTCCAGATGTATGGCCAAGTTTGTAATTAGAAGTAGAGTCTGTTGTTATCCAGATTGATGGCTGTGGTGGTCAGGAGGACAGACAAGGTTCAGGCACTGAATCCTTGAGTCTGAAACAGAGAAAACTGAACTGAGAATAAGAGCCATTGTTCTGTGTTAATTATCTTGAAGTATTAGGCATTTATTTTTTACTGGTGATTTGAGAGGAAAAAGAGAGTTAGCTGTTGTGGGACAGAGAGAGAGATGTGATTATGGCCTGTTGGAATACTGAGGGTTAGCTGGAGGAACAGGATGCAGAAACTTGTGATGCACACTAACACCAATATCCCTTTTGGATCCCTGAACTATTCCCAGTTAGGTACATCAGCTTCCAGGCTGTTGGAGTGTGACTTAAGAACTGCAAGTGGATTGAATGAATGTTTTGTGAAAATATATTCTTCCTTTGCTCCTGTGGTGTCCGTTTCGCATATTCATCTAGTGCATGGTGGTTGCCTGCTTCTCTCCTGTGGCTTCTGAGCTGCTTCTGGTGAGTGAAGTAGGATATGTGAAGTCTGATACTTTAGTTCAGAACAGGGTGGGAGCATTTATGGTGATAGTTGAAGGAATGGCTTGGCAAATCTTTCTCTGGTTGCTCTGGTATGGTTCTAGTTATCACACGTTGGTTTGTGGGAAGCAGTTTAGCTGCCTTCTCAAAGAAAACCACAGGGAGCACAGTGTGCTCCCAACAGATGAGAAAACAGCAACTGGGGAACTGAAGCAGTCTCTGTAGATAAATGAGAGGTTCAAGGACATAGTAGGACAGATGGAGATGGAGAAGAGTAAACCATAGTCTTATCTACCCATACTTTCCCCTCTCCACAACTAATTATTTCCTTCTACTTCCCTAGCTGTCATTCCACTGTCTCAGCTCTGCTCTACTTCCAAACAAACCTTGCTTTACCGTGTTGTTTTTTTCTCCTCCCCTTCCTTCCTTCCTTCCTACTCTGTTAGATGTGTCCCAAACACGGAACCCCGTGTTCTAAATAACCTCAGTTACGGACTTCCAGGCACACTGTTCTCCTTTCACAAGAAACTAACTTCCCACCTATGCTCAAATCTGAATCCTGTGTCTCCTAATTTCGTATACCTGTCTTAATTTCTTGCATACTCTTTATCCTTTCACTTCATTAGGCTGTGGAGAAGCTCCTGAGAGCATGGCCAGAATGTTTGTAAAAATTTGGAAACAAAGGGGGCAAGAAACAAATACTGGTTTTGTCAGTTTTCTCCTTTCCCTGAAATCAGGAGATGGGAATTCAGTCCTCAGCACTTGGATTCCTCCTGAATATCACCTTACAAAACACTGATTTTCCTACCTTCCTACACTTATTACCAGGAAAACTCTGGAAGTGAACAAAGCTTGATTAACAAAAAAGTCAAATGATCTGCAAGCATCACAAGTCTATTCCAAAAAAGAGTTCTTGGTACATCATCAAATAGCTACTAACCACAAAGAAGGAAGTTTAGAAATTGTGGTTCCTTAAGAATGGCACAAGTTTCTGGTGTCTGGGTTTTGTTTAAAGCTCAGAGATACTGGTTATTTCATACATAACAGATATGACTTGTGAATTACTAAATGAAGAAAAATGTGTAACAAAATTCATGTTAAAGAGGACCTGAAGTGCTCTTCCTCTTGAAAGCATCTGGAGCTTCTGCTGGTAACTTTGGTTGAGCTGAGATTTCTCACCATCTGTTTCATTCCTTTCTTCCCATCCAGGTGAAATCAAAAAGTAACTCCAGTTCCAAACGAATTCACAGTGTTTTTAAGGAAGCAATAAAGATGCTACAAGAAAAAGGAGTGGTTTTCCAGAAACCAAGTAGCTCCAAGGACTTGTACCATGTAAGGAACTGAGCTGTGGTTGCACACAAGTTAAGTGGTATGACTTTCATAATCAGTAAAAACAGTAAAAATATTGCAGAAATAGTGGAAATGTTTCAGAGAAGCTGGATATCCAGGAGCTCTCAGTTTATTCAAAAGTCTTATCCACAGTTCACTTCACTGTTGGTTTTACCTCTGTATTGCTCACCAAGCTGTTCCAAGTTCTGTCTGTATTCACTGGGTTGCCAAACTACTCTGATCCAGCTGAGCTCACTGAAACCTGCGGCCTGGGACTTCTCCTTATCGAAGTGGGTTCAAGCTTCGTGTTCTACTGAGTCAGTCACCCTCCTTTGGGTCAGACTTAGTTGTATCATGTTCTTTACCTAACTCATGGATGCTGCTAATAGTAGTAAAAATAATGCCTGAAGATTTGACGTTCGTTATTAGCCTTGGAGGCAGCATAAAATGCAGAGTGTAGGTATGACAGTGTTAGCTTAGAATACACCGTGGCATTGGATTGTTTTTCAACAGCAAGGCCAGTTTCTTCTTTTTCCTTCAGGTGACTGACCATGATAAGGAGCTGTTTAAAGTGACCCTTGATGTGATTAAAGAAGACTGTCGAAAACCCAGGCGTAAGTAGCAGAGTGATCAAGCTCTGATGAGCTGATGCTGATATACTGATGACAATATCTCTTCCTGCTGCTGGATTGGATGTGCTGCTTGTCCTTACCCTTGAACTCGAGCTTTTGCTGGTGTAGCTAATCAGTATAGCTACAAGCATGAGTGCAGGAGCAGCTTCCTGTGAGCATGGAGATAGAAAGAGCAGGTGTGCCCAGCAGGAAGCAAACCTATCCAATCTGAAATAAGCAGCCATTATCTTAGATCTGTATCTTTTGAAAATACTTGGATTTTGGGAGGAACCAAATATAATGAAGTCAGGTCACCACCTAGCAGTTGCTGCTTTGCACTCTGGAGAAGTAGCAAATCTTGCTGGTTCAGTTTCTACAGGGGAGTTGACACGAAAGTGACCGTGCAGAAAGGTGAAATCCCCGCCTCCTTTAAGTCAACAATAAAACTTGCTTAAGTCAGTAGGATATTCCCTGTAGATTTTAAGCTCAGGTAGAGCTCCGGTGGCTTTTCTTTGTAGTTAAGGATTTCAGTTGAACGAAGTCTGCTTCTTTTCAGTTAATGTGCCTCAGGTGGCTTCTGAGTTATCCCTGTCCCTCAAACCTATTGTGTCTTATTGCCATAGTGATAACTTGTTCTTGACTTGAATGTCTGCTAATTACACAAGTACATTGCTACAGAGTGTCTTTCAATTCATGGGATAGAATGTGTCAGCAGGGATCACTTGCTGCCGGAGCGCAGCTATTTGTGGGATAGAACGTGCTTTAGTGCAGAATAAATGACTGACTGGAACATAAGGCATAAAATCTTATATTGCTCATATCCCTATACTATCATAACTACAATAGCACTTGCAGGACCTGGTGTATGATGGTTATCCTGCAGTGAAAAAAAGGCTGAGGCAATATTGAGTTTAACTGTCTTAAGAAGTGGTACAATTGTAGACAAGGTCTTGGGAGAAGAGGTTACTACTGGGCATGCAGGTTAACATGGGCTTGTTTGCCTGAGGCTGTTTCATTGCAACAAATTACTGTATCACATTGTTTTATTGCCTTTTATCCAATTAACAAATACAAAATTCATTTCTCTAGGAGTCAAATCATTCCTTTGCTCATTTTATACATCAGCTAGTTCTCCTGGTAGCCTGCTTTTTTTATATAACTGTGCCACTATTAAGGCCAGAACCTCTATACAGTTGACAGAGGCGCTGAGTGACTGCCTCCTGTTTGTTCCCTTCTTGTGCATTGTCACACTGGTAAAGTACTCTGTGATCCATGAGAAGTTGGGAAGTTCTTTAGGTCAGGAAAAGTCAACAGCAGAAAGTAATTTGTAGATCAGTCACAGAAATTACTTTGAAGAGTCCTGAGTCCTCAAAGCCATGTTTAAAATTAGCAACTGTTTTACAAACCCTCTTGTTCTCCTTGAAGCTTCCCCCCTACTTAGTTTCCTGCTCTAAAGAGGACGATTTCCAGGTCAGTGTCCCTTTGCTGTTTTCCAGAAGGACTATTTCAATGTCCTGGTCATTGGCAGTAGAAGCAAAGCCAAGAAGCTTCAGTCGAAACCACCAGGGCACAGCGGGTATTTGTTGTCAGTGGATGATGCAAGAGCGCGGATCTGAGCGCGGCTGCCGGCCTCCCTCTGCTGGCGGGAGCGCGATCCCAGCCGCCCGCGTGGCTCCCAGGGAGAAAACAAGGACATGGGCATTCACCTCTAGGGCTTTGGCTTGTTTGTTGCAAGAAATTCCTACCCGTTTCCCTCCAGGAGTAATAGTAATTTTTCGTGACAAGAAGGATGATTTATGATTCATCAAACTCTTCTCTCCAATGAGTTACTTCTCTGCCAGTTTTCCAGGCAACGCCTTGCCCCACTGCTGTAGTTGGGCCACATTCCCAGGCCCAACCCTGAAAGTTTCAGCTGTCTGAAACTATTGTACAAATTTAAAAAAATATCTTCAGTGTGCCTACTCAGAGCTGCACAAACCCTGATCTCTAATGTGCCCACATGAAAATCCTAGTCCTTGGCTCCACTGATAATTCCTGATCTTAAATGCACTCAGGAGAGACCACTGTGGGTCCATCTAGAGACTTAACATAGCCAGGCAGTGCATTTGGACTCCAGACTGAACTGCAAAATGGATTTGGTTTCTGGTTAGTTTGTTTCATTGTTTTATAAATTTGCTCTGTTTTTAGGCTTAGATCGGGCTAGTTAATGGTAGAGAGGACAAAAACCAGAACCACTTGAAGTTAAATTTGTCAGAATGTACCCTGTGTGAGACGTCTGCAGTGGGCAAATGGTAGTTGTTCTGTAATTCTGTCCTCTCTGATTTTGGTTGTCAGGGAGGACAGTTAATCACAGCCTGGCTTCCCTCAGCTGCTGGACAAAAGCAAGAACCCAGGATGTCAGTGAAAGAGGGACAGGAGTGTTTTGAGGTTACTTAAACATTGTATATGCCTGCAGCTACCCCAAAGTGCCATTTTCCACCAACATCTAGGGGAAGAGTACACATTGTACTGTTAGGTAATACTTGAGTCATTAATGTAATTCAATTGAGACTTAAGTTAGTCTAGATCAAGGATGGGCAATTTGACCTTCTTACGACAAACCTATGACAAATGCAAAGTGCAGCTCCCCATTTGTTTACAACAACAGTCACTATGACCAGGCAGAGGCATTGTTCTGTTCTCTGCAGTTACCTGTCCCAGGGTGGTGTCCCATTTCTGGCTATCGGCCACAAAGGTGTTTTTATCATGCTGGATACTTCTGAAGAAGTATTTCTGCCTGACTCACAACCTAATCAGAATTAGGCTGAACTGTTTATTTACCACTATCTACCAGTGATTTTTCTCAGCAGGTTCAAAGGCAGCTCTGGGGCTCAGCAGATTCTAGAGTAGAGAATAACTAAAAAACCCAAAGGCAGCCACAACAAAATATAGGGCCCTCCCTGGCCCATGGCAATTTCTAAGTACCCTTATCAAACTTGCCTTGCATCATGTGAGCTAAGGAGAAGGAAAATAATTTGTGCTGATGTATCTGATCTGTGCCTGTTTTCCATTGTTAGGCACTGAGGAGAAATGTGTTGTGGACTTCAGCACTTGGGGGACTGGGAGCTTGCAGCACTGATCATTAGTGGGTTACAGGGTTTGTTGGAGGAAATGATGACTGGGACAGCTTCAAACAATGCTCCACCTGGCACAGAACAGCTGTGTGCAGCCATGAGGGATCTCTGTGCTTCCCCCTAGCAAAGGGGGTTATTTTAAACTTCTGTTCTCTTGTACATTGCAGCGCTAATTCCACTTTAAAGGAGATAAAATCTGATACTGATGTTCCGTGACTTTCTGCTCCCGTAATTGTCTGAGTATTCTGAGGTGCAGGGATGGGATCGCACTGCCAGGTGAATGCAGTTGCAGTGTAGCAGTTTTTCCACAAGATGCCAGCGTTGGGCCAGCGGTTACAGGCCCTGGCCACGCACCTCCCTGCTGTGCTGGAGGGTTGTGAAGTTGGGTCTCAGAAAAATGACTTCCATTTGGTTCCTTCTGAACTTGCAAAAACTGGATGGCCTGCACAGGTGGACAGAGGAGGTACCCTTACTTTATTAACCTCTTCATCAAGTTGTACTGAATGAGCCTTGTATGTTAAGAGTTGGCAAGACTGAATTATCTTTCACCCTCATTACTACTGTTACAGCCCTGACACTTCCCAGAAAAGTAACTGGGAACAGTTGATAATTGGAGAACTGTAGGCACAGACAGGATCTCTTTCTTCTGAATACACACACGTCTGCTTTAGTATCTAGGGCTCTGAGATTTTCATGACTGATCTGTATTATGATAGTTCAAAAGAGACAGTTAGACTGAAGTCTTTCTTCCATGCCTGGCTGAATTTTCCTTTTTTCTGCAGATGCTGAAAAAGGCTGCCATTTCTTTCATGTCCTGAGTTGTGTTCGGCAGAGCTACAACCCCTCTCTGGATGAAGTGGTGATGCACCGTGTCTTGGAACTACTGGAGAGTAACAGTGATGTTGTCAGCACTATGGAAGGATATTTTATGGTATTTTAAAGAGAAAAGATAAGAAGGAGAGGCTGAGAGACTGTGAGAAGCTGTCATTAGCTGTTATGATCTAGACAGTGGGTAAAAAAGAGCCTTCTGATTCTCCAAATGCTGTTTTTGTCCAGCTTCAGAGAAGTTGTTCAAATAGTTGTTTTAGTATTCTTGCTGACTTCCTTGCTATTCCTAGTGAAAGTTGTACCAAACTGATTCTGGACATTCTAATCTAGCAGGGGAACTGGAAAAGAGACTGGGCTCTTTCCTTGGAGTAGGATGAGACACTGGCCATCCTCACATCTGCATCCAGTGGGCCTAAAGAAAAGTCACTGCTCAAGATCACTGTTTACAGCAGTGGTCATCTCAGGAGATATTTTTCTGGCTTAAAGACTGATCTTGCAAGCTTTCATATGGTAATAGCTGTGGATCTGTCTTTTTATGTGAACTTCCTAACACCTAGGGAAAGGACACACAAACAGAAGGATTTTCTTGTCCTTCCTGGCAGTGCTGGTGCACCTTTGTCTGTAAATATGTATTCCTCAATCTGGACAGCTTTCCCACTACTAAAGCAGTCCTCACCTTTCTCTGTAAAGTAGTATTCAGGAATGCGGTCCTGCATCCCTTCCCCATCCTGCAGCCTTGCCCACTGGTTGTCAAGCATGTCTGCATTCCTCTGCATCCCCATCTGTGCTACTGATGCCTGTTGTTGTGGTTTCTCTTCAGATCAGAATTCTCAAAATCAGCTTCTGTTTTGCTGTTTCAGTTGCTTCCTACATTACAAATGGTAAAACATAAATTAGATGCTTTGGAAAATAAAATACAGAAGCCATTAAGACCCACTGTAACCTCCTCTGCCTGTTGCCTTTTGTGTCTTTCATTCTTTGTCACTTTTGTGGTAAAATACTACCCATATCTGTGCTTGCAGAAGAACACAAGACATAGATGAAATAACATTGGCCTAAAGAAGGTTACCATGCAAGATGTTTGATCTGGAATAATCACAACTCTGTTTTGTGCAACAGTTAGAAAGCAAAGTTGTTCAATATTTATCCTTAGAGAGGGCTTGCTGCTGCAGAGGCTTGTCTGTTTAATTAATCTGTTTAATTTATGGTGTGGAGGTGAGACCTTTAACTTGAAAAGAGTACAAAAGATTGAACTTATCCTTCTTTCCTCTGTACCTTCCCTGTAACAGTTGAAACAGCAGACTCCCAGGAGGCAGCTGTAGTGGTAAAGCCCTATAAGGATTGACATAGCAGGGAAAAATAAACCATATGCATGAGGAAAGCCAGTGAGTAGCCCCATGTGTGCCAGCTCCCTGGTTTGTTATATTATCTGCCTCCCTCCAAGCCCTGGCTGCAGTGAGATATAGGCTAAGAGAAAGGCATGACAAAATATTTGATATTTGCATTCAGAGGCCTGTGGAAAAGTCTGGCCTTAAAGAGATGGTGAGTTTGTTCGTAGTAGAGAACTATGTATGAATCATTCATTTGCTGTTTATTCCCTACTTGCTGCAGGACTCAAGACTTGGTTTCCTTACAGATTTCCCTACTCCTCACATTGCTGCTCTGCTCTGAGTCAGGTACCTCCTAGTCAGATCTTAATATGGGCCCTGAACAGGTGCTGAAGGGATGTACCTGTGCTGACAGAAGTAGAAGGGGATCAGGGAAGAGTTGTAGAGTGTTTGTTCCCCACTCCCTCCCCATGCCCTGAATATCTCTGTAAATCAGGGAAAGAAGGCAGATTCTGAGTGAAGTGGGAATGAGGGGGATTGAAACTTTAATTTATGTTTCTAAGAAGATCTGGTTGGCCACTGGGGAGATTTGCTTTTTAAATTCCTGCTCTGATTATTGATCAGTTTGAAGTGATGCTTAAAAACAAGGGCTATCTATGGAAGAAGCAGCTTGGAATATTGATTCCTAAATTCAAATTCACTTCAGGAATTGCCCACAATCAAGCAGTACATATGGTTAAGTTGCTTGTTTGGCATGAGTTTGAGGATATTTTAAAGGAAAGTACAAGGTGTTTTCAGACCATGTGGAAGAGCATGGCATCTAATTTAAGAGACTCGCTTGGGCATTTTCTTGAAATGTTCTGTATTATCAGAAGCTCATTTTGCTGGGAAAGGGTTAAAGGAACAGTGCTAGCTCAGTGGGAAAGGTGATCTCCTCTCTTAAGCTAGACGAAAGACCCTGGTTCTCCTGAGGATGACAGCTAAGTGTGTGGGCTGGATGAGTTCTGGGAGGAAAAGAGAGTTTGGAGATCATGTTGCTCTTTAGGATATCTCTTTAAAATAAATTCATACCAAAATAGGATTACATCTTTGGGCTTTGCAGTTTGTATAGCTACACATGCAAATTCTGTTGCCTCCAACTCTGAGGCTGCACTGCCTGTGTTTTAGATGTGTTTCTTCATGTAAAGTTTGCCTGAAATCCCTGTCCACTGATTTTCTGTGCCTGGAGATAGAAAGGGCAGACACTTGTATCTTCATCAGTCCTATCCCTGTTGCAGTTCCAAAGCACTGAACAACTGCAAAGCCTTGGAGATGAGGTGGAAGGAACCTATCTCAGGAAACACAGGTAAGTTATTCTGGAAAGAACCTGTCCTTGGAAGTTTTTAAGTTGATCCTTGCTGCGAGTGCCCGACTCTCGGATGATGGAGGATGTGTTCCGATGGTGTTCGCTCCCCAAGAACAGGAAAAAGGGATTTTTCTCAGATGACTTGTCTCAGGGAAGTAAGATGAATAAATGTAAGGGAAACTACAGTTTTTGTAACAGTGAAAGGTTAAGCTAAAATTAATGGAGGAGCCTATATTTAAGCTCCACAGATTCTAATTCTGACCATCTGTACAGAATAGTTGTGTCTTAAGCTTGCATGCTTTATTTTTTCCACAGTAGCCACCCAGCCCAGGTTAACATTTGCTCTGGTTGAGAGCATTCCCTCCTGCACCTACAGGGAATACAACATGCACATGCACAGCAGTGCCCCGAGGAGCTGAGGGAGCACAGAGCTCACTGTAGGCTGATTTACCCATTCACTCAGTATCTCTACAGTGTGCTTCTGTGACAGCAGTCTAGACATACCCATGTTGGTATAAGTCACCTTTATGTAAGTCTAACTACACACACTAGGGCTTTTACTGCAAATAAACTGTCTCTCTGTTTAAAGATCATATCCTTAACCAGCAGAGTCATATCATGCGCACTGTTAAAATTCTTAGACCGCACCTACAAAATATTGTGCAGAGCATTCAGTGAAAGCATGCTTTCTTGTTTTGTTTAATTTGAAAACTCGTTAGGCAACACAATTATTACTGGTTTATTAAAGGACTTAGAAGGTGGCACATTAATGTAAAACTGACAAGTGAGAATTAATGTTGTAGAACTGCTTCATGGCCAGTTCCAGTTTCCATAGCAACAGTTACGGCAGTAAAAGGTAGGTAAGGAAAATGGAATTTTTAAAAGCAGTCGGCATTTCTATGTTACCTTCAAAAGGTAAGTTTCCATAGAAATGCAGCACCTGAGAACAAAAATTACCTAAGAATCTCAATATTCCATTCTAGCAAAATGCACAGTGATTGCTTTTTTGGTGAGGAAACAAAGGAACAGCTTTACTTTGAGTCCTTGCCCTCTGCTTATGTGAGGGAAGAGATGACATTGCTTCATGCCTCAGTTTCCCCCTTTTGTAAACTGGGGATAATACAGCTCCCTGTGTAGGCATAAGCCTCATTTTTTTTGTAATCCTAGTCCTTAAAAGTTCTATGCGAGCAATTAGAGAAGAATTCTGTGGCTGTGTGAGAGAGAGTGAATGGATAGATGCTGGAGTGGGACTTAGAAATAAGTTGCTCTTGTATTAGTACTAATAGCTTTATATTTTTCTGCGTCTCTTTCCACGCATACTGCTTTGCTTGTCTTGTCATCTTGTTCTCCAAGGCCTATGAGGCAAAGACGGTCTCCTTGTTTTCATTTGTATCACATTTTTCCTGGAATCCTGTTTCCTCTTATGACTTTTTGGATGACTTCATAAAAATAGAAATCCAGATAATTGAGTTTGGAGTATTCTTGTTCCGAAATCTTTGGACTGTAAATTTGGACCCATGAGGGCATGCATTCACAACCTACCTGGGAAATGAAGCTTTACTTTCAAAGTAATAAATGACAGAGTTAAATACTGGCTACATGACTAAAAGCTGTTACTGTTTTGGATCTGTGTATACTTGTGTATTCCAGTGATGAACACCATAAATAGGAGTTGCTAATTCATTATTCAAAGTGGGAATTCATCAGTGAGCAGCCAGTGAGGCATGGAGCTACACAGAGAATTACGAGACAAAGTATTGGAAATCTGTTTGTCAAAGAAATGCAGTTTGGTTTACTTTGAGAGTAAGCTGAGCCTGTGGGGAGAAGATGTGCCTAGCAAAGATTCGTATCTTTATACTTAACTCTAAATGGGAAGGGAGCAAGTTCAGATCCCATGGGCATCCTGAATTTTGAAACTTCCTGTCAGTGCAGCACTATGTTCTTTATTGCTGTCTTTCAGCACAGTCTCCAGTCTTCCTGCCACAACCCTCCAGGCTAGAGTAAAAAAAAAGTTCAGCCACAAAGATAAAAGAATAGTTATAATAATTGGTTACCATCCTCCAGGAGTCCCAGCATTACAGCAACATTTTTTTGGATCCTTGTGGGCAGCAGGGAAATGCTGAGCCAGGGATCTTGGGTTTCATTCCCAGCAATATACCCTGCCAGGCACAGAGACTTTCCCCCTAATTTCTTTCATCTAGCCCTGAACTCCACTCTCCCCTCTAACTCATTTCTCGGGCCCTTCATTTCATTGACAGCACAGATCCTGTCAAACCCCCTTTTCTCTTTTGTTCCCTTTATCTTTCCTATCTCAAATATCCTTGTCAACATCTGGCAGTTGAGACTTTCAGAATAATCCCTTGCCTAACTGACCTGGCACTGTTCGCAGCCTGTTCTGATTCCAGCAGGCTGTCCTTTGCTCCTTGTCTAGGCAACTTTCTTCCCGGTGTAGTTTGCAGCAGGAAAGAGCTGCAGTTTCAGGAAAACAACGCACTTTCCACCCCACCCTCCCAAAGATTCAGTAGCACCCTAAATATTCTAGTGGTGGTTTTTTTGCAGGTATCCAAGTACAAAATAAATATAGCTAAAAAATAAAAGAGTCGTGTCTTGCCCAAACCTGAACAAGCAGAAATCATGCCCAGTAGAAGCTATCTGCCTCTCCCTGCCACTTTCATGTCCTTGCAGATCTCATTGCAGACATGATCTGTAAAGTTGATGTGGACTTCTAGCTTGTGTGTCTCCCAGTCAGTGTGTCTCCTTTCTGCCTGTTTTTTCTGAGAAAGCGTGATTCTATTCTGATGTGATTATACCATGTGTCTGGGCATTTGTCAACCTCTGTCCCACCACCCCAAGTGACTTTGGCTAGTTAATAGGTGTGAAGGACCCTGAACTGTTATGGTCTGGCACATTTTTAGGAAATGGATGCACTGATAGAAGAGGGAAGCCCAAAACAGTGCCTCCATCAAAGGGAAGGAAGAAAGTCATACAACACCAGAATAAACCACACACGGGAGTGTCCCAAGGAACCTGTTCCTGTAACTTCAGCTGCCACAAGAAGTACTTGTTCTGCAAGTGCTCTTTTAAGAAATGACTGGACAGTTTTTCCTGAAGTTTCCTCATAGAGATTGCCCTAAGACAGTCATGATGGCAAACTGCAAATCCATTAAAATCTGGTAAAGCTGCATTGGGGTACAAAGTTGAGCAACTGATAGTTATTGATGCCACCAGCCCATTTCCACTAATATCTTTTAAATGTGCAATCGAGGCCATACTAATCTAGTCACAGTCATTTACAAGTTGAAACCAGCCCAGATTAACAAGATTGCCTGAGAATAACAAAACCAGGAATTTGCCAGTGAAAGAAATAACCTAAAGGAACGATTTTCAGTAAGCGCTGAACTGCTGAACACTGCAGTGCCAATTAACCTGGCACAACATGTCCTACAGCTCTTGTTTTAGCTTGCTTTTTTGTTATTCACTGGAAGAATGCACACTCCTTCCAGCTCTACCAGCTAGAACTGGAGCCCTCTGCCACCTTCACATTGCTCTGCTGGGAACAAGGTAAGATAAATAGCAAATGTATGTCACCGCATATCAACCACCATGATTAAGTGCAGTATGTGCCAAGTCTGTTATTGGCATGGAAAGCTCATGGTTCCTCCCAGGAGTGGAGACTTCAGCCAAATATTACAGTGATATTTGGAAATAGGAGGGAGGAAATTATTCCCTCAAATGTCTTCCCCAACAATGGAGCCCTGCAAGTCCTGCAAGCCTAACTGATTCTAACATGTGCTCTTCTTGGCAAGGTGTGAAGGTGGTACATAAATGAAAAGAGTTTTTATCTTTTTTGGGGTGTTTTGGGGCTGGGTTTTTCTCTTGCTGACAGTATTGGTCATTTGCACTGAGAGTGTAGGGGCTGTCCTTGTGTTCATGTAAAACTCTTCTTCGCTATATTGTTCACAAAAAAACCTCTGAGCTGTAACAAGCCAGCTGGTGTCCTGAACTACTTCCTACACTGCTGACTGATACGTTCTCACTGTTTTCTGTTCTCACCTTGTCTTTTTTTTCCTCAATAAAAATCTCTTGAACTTAATTCCTGATTCAAAGAAGTTATAGTCTCTGTCCTTCTGTGAGAACAGTGATCCAGGACAAACATAACAAGAGCAAACTGATACAGAGAAGAGTTTTTGTTGGAACTCTGAATGTAGGAAAGGATGAGAAATACAGAGGAAGCTGAAGGAGGAGGATTTAGCACAAAGACGTTTGAAATGAGTCCTACTGAAAAAAGCTAAAGAAATAATTGCTGAATGATGCTGTAGACATCTGTTTCAGAACAGGCAGCAGGTGTTGCATGTAATGAAAGCAAGGACTTATACTGTTTTATTTTCTGTAATTAGAAAGCAGAGAAGGAAATGAGGTCAGCAAAAATGGAGTAAGAGAACATTCAGCATAAACAGCTGGGCAAATTTACATAGACCACAGCAGTATTTATATGCTCTTCCTCTGCTTTTCTTACACTATCCTTGAACAGTTCTGTTCTGCAGAGTATTTTGTCCTTCCTAAAAGACCAATGCCTTGGGTGCTCAAAGTTAGATGCTAAAGTGAAAGTTGGCCACCAACATGCTTTGAGGACCAAAATATTCAGGATAATGTAATTGTCACACAGATGTTGTCATAAACTGATGAGAATGATCCTGAAAGTAAAGCTGCCCTTGTCTCACAGGTGGTTTGTGTGCCTCAGTCACCAGAAAAGTGGCTGAGAGTGACCATTAGTGAAATGGTTCTTTAGGCTTGCACTCCTGGTGCTGCATGGCCAGGGCTTAACACATGTCTGGATCCAAATAAATGCCTGGAATTACGTGGATGGTGTGTCCACTGCTCCAAGCTGAAAAGCACACCTGCATCAGGCCCTGCTAAAGAAACTGTAACTTCGCCTTCCATGGGGCATTTTTTGTTTTGGGATGATCTCATTTCTTCTTACAAGCAATTAACATCCTACAGGGCATTTCATTTTTCAAGCATCTTCACTACTGCCCTACAAAGACTAGTCCCAGTCTAATGACTGGGGAAAAAAACCAAACTCTTTGTGTCTACCCATGGGATGATGTTGCTGTTGAGGACATCCAAAAGCACTCTTCCCAAACCACTTTGCTTTTGCAGGTAGGTAACGAAAAAACCCAGAAAATCAATGCACTGCCACTGCTGAGTGGTAGAAGTTGGATGTTACAGATTCTTCTTACAGTGCCAAGCTTGTGTGCTCGCCACCTGTGTTCAACCTGCAGTTCCATGAGCAACTTTTCATAAGGTTTTATTTGTACATTTTTATAGTTCACAGTCTGTCAGTCAAATGTTTTCTGGTTTGGATATTGGCAGATAAATTATTTTACTTTCTCTAGGGACTGTGCAGCCAAATAAAATTACTGTTTGGTTTCAGAAGGGGTAAAAAGGAGTAAAAATAGTGAACAAGGAAATTCAAATTTTAAAAGGAGTTGGTGGAAATTTTAAATCTCAGTGTCCATGTATGTATACATAGAAGTAACATGGGAAGAAAATGCAAAGAAATACTATTTATTCCTAGACTGACTTTATTTTAACAAGCCCGTGTTTTCCATAATGGAGATTATAATGTTTTTTGCAGAGGGTAAGGCAGAAACCAGTCTCAAAACGTGCTATTTTGAGAACAGTGAGAGTGACTGAAATCAGGGATAGCATCCAGGAAGAAACCCGAGGAATCCCAATCCAAACCTGTGATCAGTTTGGTAAACTTCAGCTGTCCCAAATGTAAGCCTGACACGTATAAATAAATAAATAAAGAAAAGTGTGGCTTGGGCTTGCCTAATTTTTTTAAGCACTTCAAGAGATATCTACAAAGCCTCTGTAAAAATGGGAAAGTACAAGGTGTACATGGATGAAAAGCAGTGTGCAATGTGCTGCTACCACCCTAAACAGCGTGAAG
Source organism: Oriolus oriolus (assembly GCA_013400235.1). Taxonomy (NCBI): domain Eukaryota; kingdom Metazoa; phylum Chordata; class Aves; order Passeriformes; family Corvidae; genus Oriolus; species Oriolus oriolus. Next base: position 1,208,452 of record VXBT01009500.1, on the reverse strand, counting down.
GGCACATACCACAGTGGGAAACCCTTCATCCACAACTGCTAAGAGAAGACTGAAAAATAACGTTGGTCATGAAAGGGTTAAGCTGTAAGATAGCTGCTTCAAGGGAAGGATAATCTATAATTTAAGTCCAGAGGGTGAAACAGCTCTTTCATAATGTAAGTAAAAGCTGTTATGCCGTTGGAAAAGCATGTACGCTGCCTGCAGAAGGAATGATTATTTTGGTTTTTCCATTATACTCGATCGCACAGAGGGGCTGACAAAGCAGCACTCTCTGCTGAGGAGGCTGGGAGGGGAAGGGGCACGAAGACACTGTGCTACAGGAGGGGGGAGCTGCTCTGCCAGCACTGCTGCTGGTTCCTTCAGCTGCCTTCTACCACATTAGCTGGGCCTATTTATCTCCAGAGTGAATTTCATTTGAAGAGCAGTAATCTCCCAAGAAGATGAAATGCAATTGGCTTTAAAAAAAATAAGAAAAAAAGATCACACCGTGCTTTGTTTCAGAGTTTGAGATTTGAATGCCAGACAGGCCCTACCATTCCTGTCACTCCTATCAAAAGCCGTGTATGTTGAAATGCTGTAGTGGAAGGACTGCATGGAAAGCAGCCTTTTTAAGAAGCTGAGGTTTTGTAAGTACAGAAGCTGAGATGGGAGTGTAACAAAGGCTCTGTGTTGTGCTATTGCACATCAGAGCCAATAAAACCCTAAGGGGCACGTCTCTAGTACCAAGTCTAGCAGATTATGCATGCGACTCCAGTTGCCAGTAATGAGTTGTGTGGCTAATCTGTCATGCACAGCACTGCACAGTTCCCCTTCCCCCAAGGGGCTGAGCTCATGGCATTTTACTTCCCCCCAGGGTGCTGAGCACCGTTAGAGCCTCTTCAGTTAGTGGGACAGGAAAACACTGTGTTCCACCTGGCTGCCCAGCCAGAAAACAGAAAGGAAAATCATCTTTAACAACTCCAGCGACCACAGACAGGGCTGTTATACCCCAGCATGGTTAACATTCAGGGGCAGTTACCTATCTGCAGTGACATGCCATGAATTAATAAAAGGCATTCAAAAAGGCCCTAATGGAGCACAGAAAAGCCTGTCCCTTGTTTTCTTTTCTCACTGATTTAACAATCCAAGTGTTTTCAATTTACTACTCAAATGCTTATTTACAAAAAATTTGCCACCATGACAGAGTCCTCTTGAAATATGAAAACTCAAGTCATGCTCCAGCTCTGACAACATCACACACACACACACATCCTGTCACGCATCAGCTTTTGCTGTAATTGGAGCAGAGTCCAGGTTGCCGGGCTGTAGCTGCACTAGGTTTGTGAGGCTAATGTGATTGCCTGTTTGTTCAAAAAATAGCAAAAAGAATCTTTGCCCAAATACCCACCTAGCAAAAGAGTACGAAGAAAGCTTTTAAAAACAGCTGGTTTATTTCAGCCTTCAGAAGTTGAATTTCCCAGGGTGTTCCTCAGGTGAATTTTATCGGGAGCATGAGTCTTTGAAGATGAGTTATTAAATCAGCAGTTAATACTTATATTAATATATGTGTTAAAATTGTTATAATAGCAGTGATATTCCCATGCAACGATAAGACTTCGGTAAATGGGGGCTTTAAGAAAAAATGTAAATGCTAGGAGTTTTAGCACTAAAATCTCCAGAGTTAGTTATTTTCCTACAAATTCACAGTGTCTTGGCCTCATGTTCATGGCCCTGGTCAGGTACAGGCTGTTCTGCACATGGGGTTGGCCAGGCACCCAGCCTGCTGTGCTCCTCCCTGCATACCCAGGCTCACTTTCATTCAGTCCCAGCAGCTGGAGCCCGGCTCTCCAAAACAAGGCTGGGAAGTGCCGTCAGCTTCAATTTCCCAGCTGCTGCCTAAGACAGGAGCAGATTTTCCCAAGCCCGCAGCATAATAAGGGGTTTTGGTTATTTTTCTGCCAGCTTTGCAATACTTGGAGATTGGACTCCCACTAGACTGGGTGTTGTACATGTTTTGAAAGAACTATCCATGCCCCTGGCAACACACATTTTTCCTACGTGCATGGACAGATGCGGCAAGCAAATAAGGAGAGCGGGAGGTGGCCGTGAGCACAAACCTGTCAGATGATGGAGGAGGAGGGGGACAGAGGTACAAAGGCTGGCCAGGCTTCACAGGTGGGGAGGGTTTTCTGGAGCAGTGGAGAATCAAATTGTGTTGAATAGAGGAAAGGTGAACAGAGGACCAGATGGCAAGAAAGAATGGGGTAGACACCAAAGGGGCACAAACCCCAAGGCACCGGTCTCAGGTTTGGTTGGAAATAGAAGCGCCTTCCTTACAAGAGCGGATGAGAAGAGTGTCAGCAAAAAGATGCCAATTAGTAAGAATGTCAGGAAGGATGGGGCAGGGTGTTTGGAGAACGATGTATTTTGTCTCTCCCTCACAATGACATGTTTTGAAAGCTGTTTTAAAACAAACCCTGTGTGTTTTCAACAATGGAAGGGACCCTTTATTCTTTTTTTTGGACAGAGTGATAGGAGAAGGAGATGGAATGTGTGATGTATATTGATAATGGTTCACAGGGAAGAGGCATCCAAGACCCAAAAGACTGGCCACACCAGGAATATTTTTATCAATGGGTTATTTGAATATTTACATTTTTGAAGAAACAATCTTCTTTGTTTGCTCTGCACACCAGGGACTTCTTGGCCAGTCTAAACAGCAAAGGTTTCTAATGTAAATAATTGTTCTGCCTTGTGTCATGTATGAGGAGTAGAGGTGGGAAGTCCCTCAAAGAAGAGAAGAGGGTGCCTTGAAGAAGATAAGACAAGCCTCAAAAGTGCCAGTGGAGGTGGGTGCGTGAGGTTTTCCCCTCTGTCGCCCTCCTTGTCTCATGTATACCTGTGCACCTCTTGGGGTGGGATGCTGGGATTTTAGCAGTTTATCTCAGGTCATTTATTTTGGTAAATTGTGTATATCAGCTGACGAGGGAGGAGAAGGCTGGCTCAGAGCATCTGTCCTTGTCATTATGCCAGCAGATACCTGGCTCCCACCTGGCAGTAGTTGGTATCTTTCACACTGATGGGGCTGCTCCTGCTTTTTTGTTTTTTTTTCCCTCCCTGAAGCTGCTTGTGGAAACCTGCTATGGTTTGAAAACAGCCACTTTTTAATGCCAGCCTTCTGGCCCAAATAAATATGGCTACCTACGGCTTTGTGCCTCTGGTGTCTGTCTCGTGATTGTTGTTTCAGGCCCAGTAACGTTGTAAAAATTCTGATTCAGGAATTGTACCTAGAGCACGTCAAAGGAAATCACATTGAGATGCACTGTTCTGACTGTAAATGAGGAGCTTATTTTGCCAGCAGCTGGTCCTCTTTGCACTCCTGGGCTGGCAGGTCTTGAGCCGTCAGCAGCACTCTGGAATCTTACCGGAAAATCTGAATGGGCTGCTTCAAGAGACTTCAGAGGAAGGCAAGATCTTAGTAACTTCAGTTAATTTGGTGAATAGCTAGTGAATGTCACAAAACAAGCTGAGGGCTGGAAGATCACACTGAAGTTCCCATTTCTAAAATAACTTTAAAATAATCATATGCAGAGTAATGACGCATTATTGAAAAGGAAAAAAAAACCCACCTGAAATTTCTGGGGCAAACTCCTCTTGGAGTGGGACTGAGGAAGATGATACCCATTTACCTGTGCATGTATATACAAAGAGCCGAATTAGATTTATAGCTCTAAAAGCCCTCATAACAGAGGGTCTGTGCAACCTTCATCCAGCTGACCCCTGTGTGTCCCCGCGGGACAGGGCAGTGCGGACCTTCCCAAGCGCCGGCCGGCCTTGAGCTCCCAGCTGGAGCCTGGTGGGAGCGGGCTCGGCCCTTCACTCGCGGGTTTCCGGCGTGACCTTGGCCGGCCGCTCGGGGAGGGTGTTTCGGACCCTTTCTGCGCGGATGGAGGGCCCTGGGGCATCCCGCGCTCCCCCTGCCCCGGGCCCCCCCTTCCCCAGGGCTCTCCTCGAGGCCGGGCCGCGGTGTCTCAGCAGAAAGCGGGGGCTCTGCCCGGGCCTGGAGGCGCTCCGGGAGGGAGCCGGCCCGGGGAAAGCCACCCGCC
>VXBT01009500.1:953891-1195113 GCA_013400235.1 Oriolus oriolus | reverse complement strand
CCCCCCCCCCCCGAATTCAGATGAGTTTTCCTCTAACCTTTCAGCAAAAAGTGTTTTGTAAAGACAACCCAGGATGTTTTACTCGAAAGGAATCTAGTGCAGTAGTGAGCCTCTGGAATACTCTACTTGAAGTATATGGAAGAATCTTTTGGCTGTTACTGCTCAAGAAGAAATTTTCTGTTTAAACTTTTGCTGCTGTCTTTGTGGTTGTAGCAGTCTGTGTCAGAACTCTGGGCTGTTTTGGAGAAGCAGCTTTCCGCCTGTTTCTGAGCTGGGCAGCTGTAGCTTGCATTTCATCCTTTAATACAGACATCCCCAGTATAAATAGTTCAATTTAAACTAAAAATATTGTCAGTGAATTTTCCATGGGTAACAACCCTTGGAGACTGCAGGCATGGTCTGTGCAGGAGAGTCCGTCTGTCTGTCCTTAAACCTCCCTCTGTCCTCTTGCTGTAAGGACCAGTGGCCTTTTGAACAGCAGTGGCAGTTTGCTGGTGGCACTGGAGGGTGGCTGTGCACGGGTGTGTGAGAGGCACTGCTGTCTTGGAGGGACCTCCTGTTTTGAAAGAACTCAGGCTCTGGCCCAAGGGAGTGGGGTCTGAGGACTCACAGCTGGGGATGGGAGCAAGGCACTGCTACTCAGCCCCTTGCCTTCCCTGCTGATGGTGTTGGCCTGACTGCTTGGCTGTGATGGTGTTGTGTTTTCTACCACCCTTTCAGCTGTAAGATTACATCTGCATGCCCTGGTGTTGGCCAGAATGACCGCTGGGGTTGCTGTTTTACAGAATTCTTCTCGTTACATTGGGGAAGTGTGCAGGTGTTTGGTAGGGATTGGGGTTTTGGTGTGAGGTCTTTGTGTACACACATGTGCTTTGCTTTGTTTTGACTTCTGATTGCTCTGCATTGGAGCAAGAGGAGGGCATGGTCGAAGAAAGCAGAGATTTGCAATTGGTTCCATTAGAGCTGATGCCACAGCCCTGGCCAGACCCTGAGAATACTCTTTTATTATTCTTCCATATTTTTTCCCTTTCTTCTGGCAAGCTCTAACACTGCCCACAGCATGGGGTTATTCCCCACTGTCTTAATTCTGGAGTTTTAGGTGCTCTGCCAAATGCAGTAGGGCTGGACTGAAGAGCATCTTGTGGGCAATCACCAGATCCTTCCTCTGGGATTTGAGGGTCTGAGCACTGAGAGCACAGCACTGAAGTTTTTACTGCTCCTGAGGAGAGGTGACCCAACACTTTCCCTGTGTTCCAAGGGCTTTGTGGGGCTCTGCCCATCATGTTATCCCTGCAGTGATTCTGAGCCATCATTCTGATTCACCTGGTAACAGTGAGATTGTTCTCTGCCAGGCACTGGCATTTATGGGGTTCCAGGTATCCTTTGTTGGGATCTTATGTGGACCTAAAACTTCTTGGTTGTTGTCTTTGCTGTGTGTGAGGCGTTGGCTGCGTTATGATAAAGACTTTGACTCAGATGAGCGTGAGGGTGCGACTGGCCACGTGATTTGCCTCACAGGTGACTTGAAAAGATCCTAAGGAGTCAAATGAAGAAATGATGTCCACTGTTTGTATTTGTAGAAAGAGAGACTTTAGTTAGCACTAGCAAAGGACTGACAGTCCAAACCTGATCAAATGTGTGTTTTATCTGCCAGCAGCCTGTCCTGCCTGGCCCTTTATCAACCTTCTGCATCTGGTTAACATGAGCTGTAGCAGATCTGGGTCAAACTTCTATTGCCAAAAGGCTGATAGGTTCCCTACTGCACGTTGTGACAGAAAGGGTTAAACAGAAGGCGGTGGTGGCTTCAGGCAGTAGCGCTGCAGTAAATGCTGAGATGACATGGGAACGCTCTTCAGCTGACGTCCTTGTGAGCCTCTCAGTGACATCAAACTCCTGGTCCATTTCCAGTCGAGTTTGGCCTTGCCCCAGTGACAATAGATATTAATCTGTTGGCTTGTCAAAAAAACGTGTTAGTGGTTTTTTTACAGATCCATTTCCAACCCTCAGATTTCCCTGCTAGTAAACACAGCATTATGTCATTGTTTTACCAGGAGCCAAGCACCAAAGCCAACTTTGCAGTGCTGTCATCAGCAAATGTCCATTCACTTTGGGGCTTTATCTGAGTTCCCAGGCTCTTTTTTCCCACTGTTGCCCGTGTTCTGATCTCTGTGTCCATCAAAAACCTGTGATGCTTTATGGGAAGTGTGTAGGGTCGAGCAGTTGTGGGTAGCGCTTTCTGACGTATTTGTGTCAGATGGGGCTCCTGTACCTGTTTAGCAAAAATGCCTTGGTTTGTAAACCTTGATCTTCTGGTTACATTAGCCAAGACAAACTCTTGGATCCTACATCTAAAACAAGATGAAGGGTTTTGCAGCCCAGCCTTGCTTCTAGTTGATAAAATAATAGCCAAGTCATAGCCACAGGCAAGGTCCTGCCCATGCTAGGTCCTGTTTGTTTCAAAACACAATAGCTGAGTTCCTACTAAAAAGACTGGTTGTCAAATTGCTAACATTATAAATTAAGTTCCATGGCTTTCAGAAACAACACTCACCACAGATCAAATAAAACCATTTATAATATTCTTGTAACTCTTGTTCCTTGTTTTGCTTCTAGACTTACTTCCAGCTGTTTCTGTGAAGGATACGAAAGAAAAGATTTGTGAAGTAACCTTCAGTGGTCAGGATCTAATCTGCTTAAAACAGACAAGCCTCCCATCCCTACCTCTGCTTGGTCTTTCTGGGACTGGGAACACTCCAATTTTTCTCATACCAAACCTGTCTGAAATCGTATCCTGCATCAGCTGAAGTAGTGTAGAAGCAGAGGAAAGAGGGGAGAGAGAGTTGCTCATCTGAATGCAGAGCATGAGTTTTTCTGATACGGGCATGGGTAGACGATGAACGAGTTCAGGCTCTTGACAATAGTGAGGAATTACAGCGTTCTTGGGTATGAGGTGGAATAAAATTAAATTTTATTTATGTAATTAGGTTTTTAACACCTTGTTGACAAGTGATACTAAGACTGAAAGGACAAGTGGTTCCAACAAAGAATTGACAGATTTCTAGGGTAAAGACTGCTATTAAGCACAGCAGTGAAGTCATGTGTTTGGGTCAGAAGTTCTGTTACCTTCAGCTGCTTAAGACTAAGCACACTGAGTTCTCTGTGCTGCAGAGATAATCTACGTTTTATGTAATAATAATAATTCTATTATTATTATATAATATTATATATGTATAGTTGTTTTAATAATTCTATTAAAAACAGAATGCTGAGCTTACATACAGCTTCGTTGTGCTCAGCCTGTGTCTTCTGATGCTTTCCCAGATGTCCCTTAGGTGCATGGCAGCAGCTCAGACTGCTGAGCCTTGCTGTGTGTTGCTCATAGCAGTGAGAGCTGTTGAGTCTCGACCAGATGAAGTCAGGAAGCACAGTGCATGCTGTGAGGAAGCGACCCTCCCGTCATCACGTCCGGCTTCCTCCTCTGCTCCACACACTTCTTTTTGGATCCCATCACATGTTTATGGGCTGGTGTTGCACATCTGGGCCTTGGCAGATTGCTTTCTGTTTCCCAGCCTTGGGTCAAGTGGCAGTTTATTTTGTTAGAGATACCATGTCTGGTTTTATTATTAATATACATTCAGGCTTTGTACTTATCTAACACCTTTCATCCAAGGGTCCCTGAACACTCCGTACATCAGCACCTCTTTGCAAGGTAGGCAGATCATGCAGGGACAGCATTGTGTTTGCAGCAGTATGTCTGTCTCCTGCAGAAGTGCCTTCTCAGAGCTGTCATGAGACTAGCAGATAATATGGGCTGATGGAAAAAAAGTGTGTCTTTTATGGCTGAAAGTACTGAGTGGGTCATGGCACTGTAGAACACAGACCTGGGACAGATCTAGGTCATTAGTGCTGTACAAGCATATTTCATTCCTACATAAGAACATTCAGGATGGTTGGATTGGCTTGATTGGAAGCTTCAAATTTCTTCTGATGGTTAATTTATTAATATATTAACCATATTAACTTCTATTATTCAAAAGCATCCTGTTCTCACACCAGTTTTGTCCTTTTGCATAAACAGGTTTCTTCATTCTGTTTGATTTGACCTCCTGTCTCGCTTCTCTCCACTACTTTGTAAAGAATATTCATGTTCCTTCTTAGCCTTCACTCTGCTGAGCTGCTCTGGCCTCCACCCTCAAAGGTAGAGAGCAAACAGCTTTTCCTGCCTCACTTAGTGCAGTTGCTGCAGACTGAATACAAGTGAGCTGTTCAGCCCAGGCACTGACAACAGTTCAGTGTGGGCAGCCCAGCATGTGGTGGGTTACTCTGCACTGCTGGGCACAGCCTTGCTCATGTTGGCAGGGGCCACATGCAGCTGCCAAGAGTAAGTTTGACCTCGATGGGGTGGTTTTCCAGGTGTGATTTGGAGTAGATGGGCTCCTGGGCGTCCTGTCCCTGAGCTGCGTGCTTTGTCAGCTTGAGGGAGGATGCCCGTAATGTGTGGGTCTTTCACAGTTTCATTTTCCTCTCTTCAGGGAGTTTCAGAGCTAGTCCCAAAGCCTTACAAGTGACACTCCACTTACAAAAGCAGAGAAGAGAAACTGTGGCTGATTATGTTCTCACGTTAGCTTTAATGAAGGTAATTTTAAGCAGATGGTGTCTAATTAACATTCTGATAGCACCGATAAACTAATTTTCATCAGGTCTTGGGAATGGAGTGGGAGAGAAGGGCATGGTTTTGGAGGGCAGCAGCTTGCCTGTTGACATTCCTGGCAGGGTTGCTGGAGCATTTGGGTGAAGCCCCCTCTCACTTGGACAACCTCTGCACGTCCTGCTTGGGTGAGAGGAGAGGTGGCCTGCGGTTTCTGTCTGTGCTTCAACAACAGTAAATAATTCCAGATTGACGCTGTGGAAGTGTGCTGGTTTTGGGAAGGGAGGACAAGGGGGGAGCCAAACATAACAAGAGCTTCTCAGTGCTTGGGGAAGGGAGCCAGGGTCACATTTGGAGCTTGTAGTGTTGGCAGACACAGAAGTGATGTGCCACATCTTACGTGTATCGATGGAGACAGCTGGGGCAATCATCAGCAAGCTTCTTTGTAGGCTGTTTTGTGATGCTGATGATCCAAAACTGATGCTGGGATGTTTCAGACAAACACACTCTCTTTTCAGCTTCCATATCTGCTATTTTTTAATATTTTTGGCATTTGTCTCTGGGGTAAGGAAAAGGCCATAGCAACCCCTGGGATTTCAGTCCTCATGAGTCTTAGTTGTGAGCTTATAGATCTACTGTCATTAAAATTAGTGTCACTTGGACTTGTCCCCTTTACAAAGCTGGGTGCTGACTCTGTTCCAAAGTACCAAGTTCCTTGTCCAAAGCTGTCCTTGACCCTGGCTGTTTGGCCAGCTATCCTCCTTGCTGGTGTCTCTCCATCCCCCTGTGCTGGGGAACATTCCCAGGACCTGACACAGTGCCTGTTTTTTTAACAAATCAGTCCTACAAGATGTGTCACTGAACTAAGGAGGCTTTAGCATGGCTGCAGCCTATTTCATCAGAGCAGCCTGAGACTCATTTGTCCTTCAGATGTTGAACTGTGTCTTAGAGGCTGTTTTCTTTGGGAGACCCAAGAGGGAAATATGGTCCCTTATGTTTTAAGGCAGTTTTCACACTGAGCTTTGTGGTCTGTTTCAGAAGTGCTGGTAAAGTAGCACAGGCTTTCTTGGACTTAAATTCACCGTTCAGTGGATCAAAAATGTGCAGAGACCACTTGTTAAAATGACAGTTGGTATCTTTACACTTCTCCACAAATGTCAGTGAAACTACAGAAGCACTTTGGAGCCTATGCTTACTGTGACAGTGTCACCAATAGGTAGCAGCGTGGGGATCATGAGGGAAGCTCTTGTGAGTCTTGAATGTAATTTGCTAAAGGCAAAACCAGAAGGTTACAAACCATCTTTCTGCATCGAGGGGGACATTTGGGCAGGGATAGTGATGATTGTTCAGTGGCAGGTCCTTTGTAAAGTTTCTGTCTGAAGGGTTCACGTGCAGAGAGACTAAAAATGGGTTGTGGGGAGGAACCAGAGCTGGTGAGAGTGCAGTGATGCTTTGTGCTTCCAGCTAACTGCTTCTCCAAGGCTCATGAAACACTCATACACCCCTGCTGAAACTCATGCAGTCCTGCATGGAAATGATGTGGATCTTAGTGGAGGTTCTTTATTCCTGCAAGGTGGGAGACCTGGCACAACTTGCCTGTTGTCACTGAGCAGATCTTAGGAAAGAGCAGCCCCAAGAGAGTGGATTTGGGATTTGTTTGGGGTTTTGTAGGCCTGAGACTGTTTTCTCAGGAGATGGTGAGTGTATTGGAAACTGCACTGTTTCTGGAAGTTTTGGAGCTGCCCACACCAGCATCCTTTCAGCTGGTCCTGGCCAGTACCAGGTGTGACTCTGGTTTTGCACTGCTGCTCTGACTGCCTGAATAGAGGAACAAGAACAAGGGACAGGAACAAGGACTGTCCTTAGCAGTTTCAGGTGATTGCTGAACACATCAGGGAGCTCATTGTTTTCGCTGCTGGCCTGAGGAACTGGGGTCAGCACTCCCCACTGACCAGTCAGGAGGCAAAAAAGCATCTCCTGGGCAGTTGCATGGTTGGGACCCTTGAGTGTAGAATGAGCCATGTTGTGTCCAGTGCAACTCCAAGCACCTGGGTCAAACAGCAGATGCCTGGCTCCCTCGCCAGCCTCCCCAGAGATGATGTGTCTGTGAAGGCACAGAAACAAATTGTAAAGTAGGAAGGTGGGACTGTGTTAATGATAACGTGGCCGAGATACTGGGCCCGTTTCCTGAGGTCACATTGTCTCACTGGCAGATGGGGAGTAGCAGGAGGAGTTGGGCTCGGGGGGTTGCCAACAGCTGTCACTCATCTTAGATAAAGAGAGGCTAACACTCAGCAGTGCTCCTCTGGCTATAAAATACTTACTGGACTTTTTGTTACCCTAATACTTAAAGATGATACAAAAAGGATTAAAATTAAGAACATTTATCACAAAACTCTTTCCCCTGAAGTTTTTTCTCTGATGTGATTTTTCAAAAATTGGTTAGTTCTCTTTCACTGGGAGTGTGCAGCTGAGGAAGAAAACCAATTGACTCTCACCAAGTAACTCGGCCACATCTGAATTCCTGCTTGTGTCCATGGAGGTTTGCTGGGCTGAGGAATTGAGGTTCCTCATGCTTGAGCAGTGAACTATAATAATGATTTTGACTCCACATGCTCAAAACTGATCTTGCAGAGAGATGCTGTTGCCAAAATTGCAGGGGCAGGATTTGGTCTCGCTTTGATCTCCGTTTAAGTCTCATGGGCCATTTACTGCAACTTAATAAGTAACAGTGCATGAGTAGTGGGGTGCTCAGGCTACCTCGACCTCAGTCTCCTCAAATACATGGTGGAGCAAACTTACTTTCTTTGTAGATAAACTGAGTCAAATGGTCTTGCAGTGCAGGTCAGGGTTTATGCAAAGATGCCAAGAATTTACTAATGCATGTAATAAGGTAAGTCACAGCACTTTGGTAATGTGTGTGATCAATGTGGCGTGGTTTAGTGAGCCTACTGAAGTGGCTTCAGGGATTGGGAGCTTTTGGTTGCATCTCTTCAGTGTGGTTTGATGTTTGCTCAATATTAAATGATTCATGTGGTGAATTAAGGGTGAATCAGAGGCCTCTTTTGCAACTCCCACTGCTTCACTGTTTTTTGTGGTGGGGAAATCTTTTCATTTCTGCCCTGGTTTAATAGATCTTTGTAAAGAAACATGCTAATGATGATTCTGGCCATGGAGTGCTAAGGATTTGCCAGCAAGAGAGTCTGTTATCACAATGTGAGATGCCTTCCTCTCTCAAATTATGTCTTCTAATTTGATTTATTTTGAGTGTCTTTGTATTTCTACAATCTGTGGTTTTATTATCCTGTGTTAGCTGCTGTTTTCTTAGACTGTAAGAGTTTTCCTTCATGCTGGCTGGAGGAGAAACAGGATATAAAAACTACTATCATTACTATTGCTGTAAATAGGCCAAATTTTCAACACACTGTCTTTCAGTCTTATTTAGAGATACAGTAATATTCCTTAGGATGCCCTAAAACTCCTCTAGTGAAACATATTGTTAACCCACTAGAAATGTAATTGCCTAATAAATATGAATTTTTAAATCAGGATTCAGCTGCATGGTTAGCATTCCCCAGGGAGCACAAACCCCTGATGACAGAAATTACTTGGGCTGCCCTGTGCTGGGGGAGAGTTGTACATGTGGGGGCAAGACACTGAAGTTGCTGCAGCAACTGTTGCTGACATTTTTGGAGAATGCACTGGCTCAGTTTCTGCTGGGCTCTCAGCTGGCCTTGCAGCCTTGAGGGCTTCTCTGGCACATCCCAGCCCCTGGGGGGCTCAGCTGTCAGGGGACAGCACCAAGACAGAGAGCAGCCCCTTACTGGCACCGCGAATGTAGGGGGCTGTCCCAGCAACAAAATTCAGTCTGTTTTTATTTTTGGAAACTGGCTGGGTAGAATTCTGCTCTGTGCAATGCTAATCTGGAGAATGGAACTGTGGCTGAGGGGTGTGTGTGTCTCTTCTGCTCCCGGCAAGGAGGACAGCGGAGGGCTGTGGCCTTGTCTGCCCACCGTTCCTCTAAGGGCAGGATGAGTGTGGCTCACACCCGGGCAGTACCTTCTCCTGGCTTGCCTGGCATTGGTGCTGATCCCTGCCTTTCTCTACTCTTTGGACCTCACTGGAGAAAGGCCAAGGAGAGCATGGAAGGCCTCTGTCACTTGGGCAGGAGTCTGGGCTGGCTTTTGGGCTGCCCTCAGACTGGGTCTGTCTCTGCAGCACCCTAGCGTGGGATAGAAAGGTTCTTTGGAATATGAAAGTGAGCAACTTGGGGAAGCTGCTCTGCAGTGGGACAAATACAAGGGCAAAGAAGAAGGTACCAAATGAATGTGGGTAAAAATTGGTCAAAAATTCCAAAATTATGCTAGAAAGGGGGCTAAAGACAGCTGCAGTCTTAGCTATCTCTAAGCATGTTGTCCAGAGCTTGCTGGTTGCTAAGAGAGCTCAGGTGGGTGGTGAAGGAGTGCAGGAGAGGGTCTTGGTCTAAGCCACAAAGCCATGACAACCCTGCCCCTCTGCAGTGCAGTAACACACCCAGCAAAGGCCACTTGCACTGCACCACTAAAGCAATGGCTGTGAAGGGCCTCTGCTGAAGTTTTGTGGGCATTGTAAGCTATTTCCTTTGTTCCACTCCTCCCTGACTTGATTCAGACATTCTCTAACCTGGGGAGCATTGCCCTATGGATCCTGACTCCAGCCAAAGTGCTGCTGATGCATTTTAACCCTTTGATTTTGTTGTTCTAGTTCAACCTCAATTTAACTGGTGTTTCTTGAGAGTGGGGGTGTTTGGGAAGGTGTTTGTGTCCCTGTTCTTTCCCATGTGCTGGTGGTATGAGTGACTTCAGGTTCTTACTGCATATCTGGGGGCATGGTGTACATCCCCTTTTCTAACACCCCATGCAGCTCCCACCACAGGACCAGATGGGTCTGGGTCCCAGACCCAGTCAGGCTCCTGCTGTGCAGGGTGACAGTACTGCTGAGCCAGGGGCAGCCCTGATCCTCTTCCCTGCATCCTCTTTGTCTTGGTGCTTCTCTGAGACTGTGGTTAGCCAATTTGTGGAGCCAAAAGAGTCCCAAATTATTTCCTTTTTTGGAAGAGAAGCTCTGATGTCGGTTGGTGGAAGCCAGGAGCTGTGGTCAGGGATGCTATCCTGTGCTGGGATAAAGTCTCATCTCTTCCAGCTACTCCCAACCACAGGTCACATCCTCCCCGCAGATCCTCCCTCCTCCCAAACCAGTGGGGATTAACTAGAGCCCGTTTCCTGTGGGGTTTTCCTCTTCTGTACTTTCAAGGGGCGGCACACCTGGTCCTTCTGGCAGATGCGTGGTGCTGGTAACCAGAGGAGGGAAGGGGCAGCACTGGACCCTGGTCAGCAGTGACCAGCTGCCTCCCACATCTGCCCAGCTGCAGCTCGAAGCACATCTGACCCCCTCAGCTGGGCAGCGGTTGTGCCTCTGACTCGCCAGTCTCCGTGACACACACGAAGTTCAAAGTGCCTCTGCATATAGGAAGTAGTTTAATCATAGCTTTGCTCACTGTTTCAGCAAATTCGACCAGAGTCTGCATTGTTAAGTGTAAATGTCACACACGCAAATATAAAAACATCTGGTTTCAAGTGAAAAGAGTGAGGAAATGGGTGTTGTGCCTAAAGTAAAGTCTGCATCCTGAAGTCACTCCTCCGCAGCTAGGTTTTGGTTAGATAGATTCAATGTAACCTGTAATATCAAGACTCAGACTGTACACAGAGAATTACAGCAAAGGCTGAGTTTTTGCCGTAACCCTGATGCCCAGGTCATCAACATTTTGGAGACATTTTTCCTGTCTCTGAACATCTTTTTAGCGAGTTCTCCTGCATGCTTCACTACCTCTTACTCTGGTGTGCAGCCTGATGGGGATATCCTTATTGACTTCAGATTCGGATTTACAGTTAGGCTAAACTGAATCACAGCCCACACTGAATGGGGCCCGTTTGTTAAGGAAAGACCTTCTAACTGCAGGCAGCTGTAGAAAGCTGCTGTCCCAGCACTCATGGCCAGCTGCCTCTCGAGGAATTCGGTGCCATGTACGTGTAGCTGGGTCATCCTCCAGCTTTCCCTGTTACTGGAGCGCCGTGTGAAGGAACGTGCAATGTATTTTCTGTAGATCACTGCAGCTCTCGCAAAACTCCATCCCGTTCTTGGCAGCTTTCAAGACTGTGTGCTTGCTCCAGATTTTTGGCCGTCTCTGGTGTCTGTGGGAAGTGGAGAGAGTTTCTGATTGTGTATTCTGTGCAACAGTGGATATGCTGTCACGCTGTGCGAAGGATTAATGTCATTTTCATATGGCCTAGAAATTTTAACTTTGAAAACTAAAATGAGAAACAAGTAAACTTCGTTTTCATGCCTTTAGGACAAGAAAGTTTTGGGTGATTGCGTCTTTCTTATTAGAAACCATTTGATATCACTTTAAAGGATGCTGGACACGTAGACCGACTACGTATTTATCGTTTTGATAAAAGCCCTGCACTGCCCTGCAGGCCTTTTAAACTCAGCATTATTTTGAAAACACAATATATGAAGCCCTATCAGTGCAGCCTATCAGAATAACTAAATACTATGCATGGAGCAAAATATTTCCCTTTCATTATGAAAATAAGTGTTCTCTGCAGTGTTATGCTTCAAGCGTGTTGTTCAAAAGATGTGATCAAGACATCAAAGAGAGGAAAATGATTAAGATAGCAGGAACTGAACCAGCTGCCTTTCCTTTGGTAATTAACAGACCATCTCACGCATTGCCCTGCTGAAATTGCAAACTTTCTTTTTTCCTCCTGAGAGCTGTGTTCTAAAGTGGGAGCCATTTAACTGCTTTTAAAATGAGCTGTTTAATTTCACTGTCAGAATAAGACTTAGCAAGAAGCAAGAGTCAGCTGCAGCACTGTGCTATAACATGGCTCTTTAGTCATCAGAGCAATTCCAAGGGTCAGTACTGTTTTCTCCTCCGTTTTAGATGGGAGGATGGGACAAGTTGATTGGTGCCCTCGGTCCGTCTGACATGGCCGAGGTGTGCACGCAGGTTTGTCCCACTGGATGGTCTGAGTCTCTGTGAGAGGTGCCTGGTGCCAAAAGTGTGATTGCAGATCTCACCTGGCAGTCCCCACACACTGCCTGGTTAGGAGAGCTGAGCTGTCAGAGATGCTGACCTATCCTGGGGTGGTTCTCAGTGTAGCTGCAGTGCAAAGGTGTCTGCCTGGGAGCCACTTCTTTATAGCTTGGCTTCTTCTGCACTGCACCTGCTACAAACTCTATGGCTGTGGTCCAAGAGGCAACAAAAGAAAGTGCAAGTCCTGCATGGACAGTAATTCAGTGCATCCCTCAAGACTGGAGGTCTCTGCCTCAGCATGTTCGTGGGGTGACCTTAATCAGCCTTTTGGACTCTCACATCTCAGTTTGGGAATGCTAAAAATCATCATAGTAAACGAGGAAAAAATCTGCTTTCAATATTTTTTACTTTTTTTTTCCTCCCTACTTTTTTTCTTATAAAGAAAGCGGGTCTGTGCCATCACAGGACTTTGTGCAGCTGGAGCTGTCTGTAGCCCTTGGTTTGTGTAGCTGGGACAGCACGGAGCTTGGGGTATTTACTTAATTTCTCATCCTGGATGTTGGGGTTTGCACTGCAGTATCTGCCCTGCCCCTTCAAGGCCAGCTTGGATCTGGCTGTCTGTCACTGAGTGGCAGGGCTGCCTGTCCCCATGCCATGTTGTCAAGGTATTACAGTCCTCCTTTCTCCAGGGTACACAAACTGGTCCACGGAGCCAGAACTCTGTGCTCAAAGCCTGCAGTTGGGCTGGCAACCCAAAATATGTTGTCTTTTCCAGAGTTTGGTCTGCTATGGACACATGAAACTGGCTCAAAACCAATGTCTTTGGTTTGTTAATGTCCCCCCTTAAGACAGGAGCAGCATCATCTCCAGGCAGCAAGGAGAACAGTGTGAGGATGGATTTGCATGGAAGGGCTCACCTGCTTTGAAATTTCAGCCCCTTGAAGTGAGGGATTTTTGAACTGCAGCTTCAGTGAGAGCAGTTTCTCAGGGGAAAAAGCTGTGGTGAAACATCTCTCACAGTGACTCAAGTATCAGGAGACATGGCTTCTGTCCTCACCCTTGCTGCAGACTGCTGCTGGCAAATCAATCATTGTCTGAGGTTTTCTCCCCCCTTTTATTTCCTATCTTTTTAAAATCAGAGTTTCAGAATTACCTTAATGAAGACCATGGTGGCCACTGGTGTTTTTTAGCTTGGTGCAAGCTATTGTCTTTTCCTTGTCTTTTCCCTACTTCAGTTTTGGGGGATATAGAGGTGTTTTTCTCTCTATCAGTGTTCTCAGCTTAGCAAAGGGCAGGTGCCTCCATAGGGTGGTACAAGTGATGTGGGCAGTCACAAGGAGAAACAGCACTTGCGACTTTAGTTCTGTTCCTTGCCCAGCTGTCCTTGACTGGGGATGTGACAGCAGTGACACCGGGGTTCTGGAGTCACGTGTTACAGCAGCCTTGGGATTTACCAGAGATGAAGTATATTTAAAGCATATTTTGGGGTAAGGCTACACCTCCTTTTTGGAGTGTGGTCAGACCTGTGCTCTTCCTACTGATACCAGGTTCAGATAAGGGAGAAGGTCAAAAATTCTTGGTGTTTTTTTTTTCTTAGCTGCTTCATCAGACAAGTTGTAGCTGTAAACAAGGAAATTATTGCATATGCTGTTTGTGGCAGGTTGTTGATTTATTCCTGTAAAAAAGTTCGTCTTTGCATTTTCTTCCCCCAGATTTCTCTCTGCTTTTATGCAAAGGCGTGACACAACCCCATCATCTGTCACAGAGACACATTGCATCAGAAGAGGCATATTATTGTATGATGTTCTTTGAGTCTGGCCCCAGCCAAGCCCCACAGGTCAGACAGTGTCAGGAAGGAGGGAAGACAACACCGTTAACTCTTTAAAAATCTGGTGAAGGGGGCAGATAGATCAAAAGAAAAATTCGAGTGGGAGCTGAGACTGCTTGGGGGAGCCAGAAATTCTTCTTTAATCAAAATTACAGCTTGCCTGGGGCAGTCTAGAAGTGATGTTTGGTGCCATCTTACTGTGTTTTTGGGGCTAAGTTGCAGCCCCAAATCCACCCAGCCTTGATGATGGACAGAGGTGTGTGGGAGTAGAACACGCTCAGCACTTCGTAGGATGAGAGCTTTTTGTCAGCTTGTGTGAAATAAAATTAGAGCTTAGGGACAGAAGTGATGGGTGGTAAACAGCTTGAACAAGGGAGACCAGGCTTTTCTTTCTGTTCACAGTCGTTTCCTCCCTCAGTGCTTTCCTCCAGCCGTAATTTTGTCATTGTGTGCAAATTGGTCACAGTGACATGTACTTATCAAGAACCTCCTTTGTGCACACGTAGTCCCCAAATTGTCCTTAATTCCTGTTGTAAGAGAGCTTCTGTCTGTAATTGAAGCAACTGGCTAGAAAAGTGCGTTTTAAACTTTTCTTTTAGTGAAATAACACAAATTTGAGAACTGTCATCGCGGTTAATGCTCAATAAAAAAGGATGTTTTTCCTGCTGAAAGAGAGGTGGGAAAAGGCTTTTATTTGAATTTTCATCCTCTGGAATAAAATGCTGCGTCTTGTGCAGAAACTAAAAGCACTGCTGAAAAATGCTGAATGCCATACATGAGTAATTTTATTTAGTTAAAAAGCTTTTCTGAAAGGAAATCACTACCAGTTTTGCCCTAGAAAAGAAGACATTATCTCTATGTGTAACATAAAAGTGGGCTTAACCAATGGACCAAATAACCAAGCCATCCAGTGTTTAAAGCAAACAACCTGAGCTTTAAGCTTCTCTCTGATCTATTACATTAAAATTCTCTCTTGGAAATGATTAGATAGGGAAGCCTCTCGTCTCCTTGGATAAAAGAGAAATTTAGCTGTAAGTTAAGGACTCTCTTGGATGCCCTGGCTCTGTGGCCATGCAGAAGGAGGCTGCAGTGGGGGGATGTGGCACCATGTCCTGCTGGATCCGTTCAGCTCCTGCCAGGCAGCAGGGGACATGCCACCACCCCCGTGCCCCATCCCTCTCCCGCCTCACGTGCCTGTCCCTGCTGCCTCCTGCCTTATCAGGAGGAAGGTGAGGGAGGCACAGAGTGCTGATATCCACAGGGTGAGAAGGTGTCTCTGATGGGTTTGAGTTCCAGGCATTTCAGCTCAGAGCTGCTGCAAACCCTTTGTTCTCCGAGCTGCAGCAGTGCCAGCAAGTGGCACCCCAGGTGTGTAAGCATCTTGTAACTCTGGAGTGACCATGCTGGTTTTGGGAAGCCAGCCACAGTTTAAGCAGGGCTCCCGAGTGCCTCGTTCAGTCTCAGATGGAGACAGTTTCCGTGGGCTGAGATCTCCTGCTCTGCAATGAATTCCCTTTCTCAACGTGCAGTTTCTGATGTAGCATGAAAGGACCCCTTGGTCTTTCAGAATCTCTGATGCAGCTTCTTCTCTTAAATCCCTCAGCACATGTTGGCTGATTCCTTATTCTGAATAAATTAAAAATACCTAGTCCTCCTTGTAAGAACTTGAGGTCTACTCAGAAGGCAGCACTTCTTCTGATGCTTGCAGGCTTCACCTGTGAGCATGTCATACCGTTAGTGCCTAATGCAGGGATATTTGGAAATATTCCGCTGCTGGGGAGGGCAGTCCTGACAGGGGCAGTGTCTGTGTTAGAGGACTGAAATAGTGACAAGGGAAGGGCCTGGACAGTGTGCTCGGCTGGGTGATGTACGTGACTCGAGACAGCTGCAGGTTCTGCTGGTGCTTGTTGGTGGTGGGGATGGTTTAGAGATTTTGCTCAAAGCCCCCCCCACCTGAACGGGCTGAAGGAGAGGAATTTGGCACACAGGTTTCAGGCATGACTGCTGTGTGTGTAGGAAAACAGACTTGTTTTAAGTGCCTGTGATCAGAGGATCCTGTTCAGACCTGGTATCATGCTATTCACTTCAGCTGGTTACTAATCCCAGCACTGAGTTTGACCCTTAAGATTTTTGTTTTTATCATGTACTTTGATACAGTCATAAAAATACTGACTGGCTGGCAGAGCTCCAGGGCTTGGCTATGTATCTGAGCAACTGTGAAACGAATGTGCTTAACGTGGTTTCATGCTTCAGGATATTGTCCTTTCCCCCTGCCCACCCCCTGAGATTATTTTAAAGCTCACATTCCTTGTTCTGGGGACAACTGTGTTGCCCTCTGCACGTTGTGCAGGGCAGGTTCATCCCAGTATTGCCTTTGCTCTGGGCTTCAAACCTGGGTCTATGGAAACGCAGGACTTCAGTGGAAATACTGTCTCAGGCACCATGGGAGAGGAGATGGAGCTGGAGGTGGGCTGGGGCTGGGGAGGCCCTCCTTCCCCGTGGTGCTGAAGCCTGTGCTCTCTCCCCACCAGGCGTGCCTGGTGTTTGAACTTTGTGAAGCATTTGGTGCTGGGATATCCCATCCCTGCTGGGCTGGGGGCTGTGTGTGTGTCTGTGTGCCTGCGCACGGAGTGAGACGAGAAGCGTTCCAAGAGAAAATCCCTGTGCGTGACTGAGCTGCTGTGCCCCCATGCCAGCGAGTCAGCAGGCTTTTTATATCCCATGGAATAGCCCACAGGGTTTGAGTGTGCCACACAGAGACTCCAGGGAGTTTATTCTGCTGCTGGGAGGGGCACCTTTTGTTGCCTGGGGTGCACTGCACCGCTGCATTTCAGCAACGTGCCCCCCGCGCTAGTTGTGAATTTAAATATAAATATGCCCTTGATTCTTGCTTCACAAAGCTGTTCCCTCTTCGTTTCTGTGAAAAACTGCTTTCCAACTCCTGAATTTTAATCTCTGCTCTACAGTGCCCCTAGAACAGATTTTATCTGGGTTTAACTAGAACTTCCCTTGCTGCTTCCCTGTGGGCTGCAGAGCATTTCAGTCTCCTGGTACTGCATCCAGATTTATCTTCTGTTGCTGATAGAGAAATGGAAGGAATATACTTTTTGTTTGCTTTGTATAGGGAAAATACAGCTACTGCTGTATTCCTGCCAAAGGGCAATTCCTTCATTGCAGAGGGACACTGCATGCTGTAAGAGCAAACTTACCTGTGCCGACGTGGATGGACAGGACTACTCCTTGAAGGCAAGTATCCACGAGAGCATCTTGGCATTTCCTAGGCCAAGGCAGGACATAAAGTTGAGTCAGATGTTACTGACCTTGCAAATACATCATTCCCTAGAGCAGACAGCTCCCCAGCATGCTCCCAGTAGACTTCTGCTTGATCTGCTGTCCAGGATGAGGAGCTGAGATGGAGACCTCAGTCCTGGTCCTTCTCAGGCAGTGCATAAACAGCTGCTGGGCAGGGACTGAACGCTCTTGGATTCTGCCTGCACTGTCTGTTTTGTTCCAAGTGCTGCTAATAATTAGTCAAATAAAATGATTACTAAGAAAAGGAATTTGGTTTATTAGAAGAATGTTCCAGGAGGGTTTTATAGCTCTGGAATGGTATCTTGCCAATCAAATAAGTATCACAGAGTGAAGAGAAACACAGTAGCCAGCTTGGCAGTCAGTAGGCCAGCACCGTCTGTAGCACAAGGCTTGAAATAAACTTGGTATGAAAATGCATTATTTTATAGCCACGTTGTTCATTTTTCCTGGAAAAAAAACCTTGCTTCCAAAAATCTTTTTCTTCTGTCTTGCATCTGGCACTGTCAAGTTTACCTGTGCCAGCTGTGTGTGCAGGTGCTGGTATTCTCAAGCTTGTGAATTCCCTCTGCATTTCACCTCCTTGTTTCATGGGTCTGTAAGACCGAAGCACAAGATTTTCTCAAAGAGTTCTTCTTCTTTTGTTAGAAAAGCCTCTCCCATTCCCCTCCCCTCCAGCTTTGAGCCAGTGACAAGGCAGAGTTGGTTCTTGGATTGGAGCTTCCAAACAAGGCTCCATTTCAGCTGTGTAGCTTCAGTTCAGTTTTCCTCTGGAAACAGTGTGGTTCTTTTTAAGGCCATGTTCTCATGTTTGGGAAACAACTTTTTAATGTTTCACAGTTCAGACTGGGCCTCTCACAAGCTCCATCTTCACATAAATCCCACTAGCATCAGTGGCCCTGTGCTCATTTGAGGGTAGGAGCTAAAGTCTTTATGCTGTTTGTCTTGGTCTGAGTCCTACCTGGTTTCGTTGTGAGGAGTTTGGTCAGGTTGCTGGAGCTGTGATAGATATCCAAGCCCATTTCCACAGTTCCTTCTGGTAAAAAGATGCTTTCTTGACAGCTGAAAAAAAATCACAAGAACATGAAGTTGGAAGAGAATTTCAGCTCGTGTCCACCTAAAAACAGGAGAGGCTGCACAAATATTTTCCACTGTTACCATGTTTGTTGCCTGCTAGGACAGAACAGTTGCTGGGAGCACGAGAGCTGCATCCCTCACACTGTGCAACTGAAATCAGTGTTTGCTTCACCAGAACAGTCCTGAAATTGCTTTTCTAAAGGGGTCGCAAAGGTACATGCAGGAGCCTGGACGTGGAGGAAGCTTTGCTTGAGTTAATTTTAGGAACAGATCTACAGACTGTTTCTATAGATAGACATGCCCAGTCTGAGACACTTGTTTCTGGAGGGTTTTTCTGTGTGAGATAAGAGAGATGCCTTGCCTTCTTAAAGGGGGTTGTAGGTTCATTGCAATCTGTCAGTGTCAGCTGCTGATTTTTATGTGGCAGTGACAGGAGCAGTATTTCCATCCCCTTCCCAGCTACAGGCTGATTATAGCAGCTGTGTTTCTCCATGCGAGAAGGGAGAAAGGAATGGGAGCCTAACCAGCTTGTTGGAAAAACATTAGGAGCCATGCATTAATCTGACTGCATCCCTTCCACTCCCTGGGTAGGGAAAAGAGACCTTTGGAAAATGTGGCTGTTGGTTTTTCTGGGATGAGGGAAAACCCAAGGTTTGCATGCCAGATGTCCTTTCAAGGGAAAAAAAAGAATAAAGTGACATGGCGGGGATATTATTTGGATTGTTTTTTAATGTCACACCTCAGTGGAGTCTGAGGCTGTTAACTGGGGGATTGACTCTCAATATTGTGGCCAGATGCAGGGGTTGGCTGAGCTCCCTCACTTTGGAGCTCACTTTTAAATCATGCTTCAATAATTTACCCTGCCAAGGAGATTTGTAGTTTGGTAGTGTTTTGGAGTTAGTTTTTGAGCTAAGGAGGGCTCCCATGACAGTGAGAAGGTAGCTGGGTCTCCAGTCAGCCTCTCAGGTGTTTCCAAGTGTTCTGGTGGACCTGTTTGAGTGACTGGATCTGCAGATGGGAATTGGTACCCCTTTCCCATAGACGGGATTTCTTTGAACTTCTGAAAAAAACTTCAGCCTGTTTTGCCTGTCTTGCTCTTTAAATCCGTAGGACTGCAATGGGGCTAATCAGCTAGAAGTGTGACATTTCTTTGTTTTCTGTGATTCCTTGCTGTGATAGTGATTTGCTGACTTGGGGAGCTGGTGACATGCTTGCTGGCTGTGGCTCTTTGTGGTTTCAAGCTAAGAGGTGGTGCAGCTGACAGACCAAAGCCATGTGACAGCCTCTCCACGGAGTCCTGGCTGCTGAGAGACTGCAGTCATGGCTTGGCTTTCTTGCCACTATGGAGGGGCTGCTTCAGATCCCTCCCTGGGCTGCACTACTGGCAGTATGGCATCCCAGCTAATGTGGTTTAACAAGGGTTGGAAATGTGTGTAGGCTGCTGCAGCTGTGGCAAGAAGTGAGCCAATATGGAGAGGATTCAGTCATCTGCAGCTGAAAGTTGGCAGGTGGTAACTGATGTGTGAAATGAGGGTATCGGAGCAATTCGTGTGTGCTGGAGTTGTGGAGATGCTGGGCTGGAGGGTTCCTGCTCATCTCTGCAAGGCTGGAAAAGCACTGTTGGTCAGGGTTGTAGACCAACTGCATGGAATGTTTTTGGGAAAGCCCAGAATTATAGCAGAAGGATGATACTCAGCAAGTCAGGATTTTCACAGAGCCCTCAAATCAACAGTTGTAGAGTCTGGGCACTCTAATTTGTCACTTCTTTGGAGAAGGTGACGAAGAGGAAGACCTTGACAGTCACAGGCTGAAAATCAGCAACAGAGTTAAGTGTAGGCTTAAATGCCATTGAAATCTCTGGAATTAAGGCCATTTCCTGAAGTGTACCATCTCCTCCAAGGGATCACTGCTGTGATCTCCAGAGGCTGTTCAGTCTCTGCCCTACACTTTCTAGGAAGATTTCCTCTCCTGAAGAGATGACATTTATCCATGGGACCAAAGCAAATCACTCATCTCAGTGTTCAGAAAAGGCATTTTTTGTGACCATGGAGAACAGGAAAAATCTCACAATCAAGTGAGGTGTGCCTCCTTGCTTACAAGCCTTGAGGAACTTTTTGGCTGTCTTTGTGTTGCTGGTGGAGAAGCCTCACAGGCAGCTGGGGGAGCAGAAATCGTGTCCTCTGGAGCACAGTGTGGAACACAGCCCTGCAGCCCAAGCTGCACTCTTGTCTGTCCCATCCAGGGCGGTCCTGGGTTTGCTGCGACACTCCTGGAGAATGCTGATGGGGGGCTGTGGTTTTGCCCTGTGGTCAGCCATGTCTCAGGGCTGATGGTTATCCTCCACTAAAACTACCAGTCTGTTCTCCAACTGGCCTCCTTTGCTTACCCTCAGGAGCAATTTGGATGGTTAACAGAGAGGAGAGACTGTGGGAGCCTAGTGATGTCTCTCTGGCACCCAAGCCTGTGGCTTTCTCGTCTGGTAGAGCTCCTGCCATCATTTTGTCTGGCTTTGTCCCTTCCCGCAAATGAGGGCAGCCACCACAGTGGCTGTGTCAGACAGGATTTGGGGTGTTTTGTGGAAGACTTAAGCCCTGCTTGCTGCTTCCAGTGGAATTTGGTTGACCTGTGAGCAGATTTCTGCCCCAGATTTTCTTTTTTTTTTTTTTTAACCTTGGACTCTATCCTACTGGCCCCTGGAGTGATGAATCACCCTGCTGCTGCACCCAGGGGATGTCCAGGATGTCCATTCCTTCTGCCTGAGGCAGATGAGGGTGAATCCTGGAGCTAGTGGCCCAGTGGAATTGCTGAGGGCAGGCCCTCACATTGAACAGTCTGCATCTGCTGGTGTGTGGGTGAGGATTTGTTTTTACCTGTGAACGTGCAGGTGGAGAGCCAGCTCCCATCAGCAGCCTGCAAACAGAGCTGGGCCCATGGACAGCGGGGGCCTCGACCCGAGACCCTCCTTTGCACCTCGTGGCAGCCCCTCTGTCCCTGCCACAGAGGGATGCCTGGAAGCAGGTGGAAAGGGAGGCACTCAGCTAGAGCATGGGATAGTTTGCCTTTCAGCAGAGCCCACCGGCAGCACTCATTTGTGAATCCAGTGATTTTACATCCATCTTTGTGTTCTTCCAAGGCAACAAGTGGTTTATATTTAAAGAGTATTAATTTAATATTACTGAAGCCTTAAGAAAAGGCACAGTGGGCCAAGTCCTGCTAGTTTTGCTTGCATTTCACAGGGCTGAGGAGGGTGAGATTTGATCCTCTTTGGATGTGCCTCTACTGGAGGGGCGGTTGTGGGGGAGAGAGAAGAGACAGGGGAATTACAACATTGGAAATAGAAAATTCTACCTCTGCCTGGAGTAATTTTGCAATAAGACACTTCAGAGTGTGAGTTAAGATGCTGTAATTCACACCTCGTGCGTTTTGTGGCATTCAGCTGACTGCTTCGTGCCCTGAACACGCTCAGCTTGCCCCCTGGCCGGCTCAGCCCTCCAGCAGAGATTGCTGCATGGAGATGGCTGCAGGGCTTGTCTCTCCCTGCACTTTGCATATCTGCCTCATGGTAAATTACAGTGGTGCCTCCAGCTCCTTCCTGTTTAGCGCTTCATAAATTAGAATTTAGAATCACTCAGGGGACCCAGGCTAAAAACTTTGAATCTTTTGAATGAGGATTGGAGTCAATTCCTCATTTTTTTAAAAAGGGTCAGGCACATGGAAGTGTTACATCACTATCAGTGCTGCTGTGCCAGAGCACATGTGCCCTGCAAAGATTTGGGGCTCTTTGTGTGAGCGAGCTGACCCAGCCAAGCTGCTTTGTTGACCACCATGGACTGATAGTGCTGCAGCACAGAGGAGACACAGGTCAGGGTCAGTCTGGGCATCTCTGCACCATGCAGGCCTTTCCTTACTGCACATCCACCTTTACCTCAGCCTTGTAGACAGTAGGTGCCTGGCTGGGTTTGTCTCTTCCTGCAGGCAGAGGAAGAGGCACCTCTGGAGATGCATGTGTACCCTTGCCACTTACCTGGAGAAGGATCTGAGATGAGTAGCTTTGGCCAGGTTGAGATGCCAGCGTACGGTTGCATAAAACTCGGACTTTTTCTCTAAATTCTGCCTAGCAAATTCCTGCTGTCTCCAGATGCTGATGTGTTGAGTGCAGCTGTATTAGTTCTTGAAAGCCTGCTGTTACAGACAGTGATCTTTCTGGGCTTTGGGTGGACACTTAAACAGATATAATGGAGTTTCTGTGCAACATTCATAATTCCCTTTAAGTGCCTAAGAGTGAGAGAACATTGAGGCTTGGGGAGTGAAAGGAAGAGGTGTGTTTATTGTTCGAAGGCACTGTAAGCCCTGAATTTGACAGAAATGTAAATTTATACAGTCATTTTGCTGAGTCATATTTTATTAGCGATTTTGATAGAACATATAATATGGGCATGGCCCTAAAAAGCTTATTTCTAATGGGACAGATGCTGACTTGCAGCCACATACCCTCCTTCCGAAAATTAGTAACTCCCAGGGTACATGGGACTTGTGCCTGAGCTGTGAAACAAGAAGGAATTAGTGTGGCCACTGCCACCCTGGCAACTCTGACAGAAGCTGCATCACCAAACAGCAGTGCATGTCTCCAGAGAACAAGTGGAGTTTGTTATGGGGGGAAGCTGTGCAAGTGAGAAAGCTCAACTCAGAGTGATTGAAAATGCCTGGGAGAGTTCTTCACCCCTACACTGAAAGAGTCCAAGCTTAGAGCAGGAGCTCAGGTGGTGGCTTGTGCCAGTACACGAGCCAGGTCTGGGGCTGGGTTTGGTGATCAGGTCCTTTGGCAGTGTGGTTACAACTGCTGAGAATCACCACCTCCCCTAATTTTGCATTCTTTTAGGGGCCCATGTGCTTTGTACCCCATGTACAAACTGCAGAGAAGCAGCTTGGGTTGGTGGGCAGTGCAGGTCAGTAGGACAGCTTTCTCCTCTGGCTGCAGTACAGATGAGCCTGGAGACTCATCTCCCAGTTCCTCAGCTGGGGATGGAGTAAGACAGTGTGACTGTCCTGTCCAGCAGCCATCCCTGAGCCCAGCAGTTGAACAGCTTTTCCTGCCCTTGGGTCCTTATATTTGCAGGGTTAAAGGGAGTGACATTTTGAGCAGAAATACCCCAAGCACAGTTTTGCTCCAGACTGAACAAAACCATCTCTCCCCGTCTCCGTGCATCCCGGCAGGGAGGAGAAATGCTCACTCCTCCCAGTGTGCTGGATGAAGGTGGTCTGGAAGCTGCTGAGGATGGCTGGGTGTCCCTCTGCCTGTGTGTGGCCCAGGTTGCAAGGGCAGAGTTGGAGAGGGATGGGTTTGCGCTGCCTGTGACGGTCCTGCGTGGCTGGGGCGGGAGAGGGTGTTCCTGCAAGTGGGAGGGCAGGAAGCCAAGCGTGGGAAAAGGAGGATGATTGTGAGAAGAGTAGGAGGGAAGGAAAGGGCAGAGACAATAGTTCAACTTAGCAAAGAGGCAGTGATCGAGGGTGTGAGGATTTGGCACAGTATCTTCCTGAAAACCCTGAAGGTCCACAGGAAGAAGGTAATTTTGTGTTTAACTGAGGGCCGTGCCCTGCCGGGAGGGAATCCGTTCCGCACAGGACTCCTGCATCAGTTTTCCTGGTTTGGCCAGAAGGCCGGGGGGTGAGGGTTGGAATAAGGAGGATGCTCCGTGTTTGCCTCTTAGGCATTTTGCAGTGCAATTCGGACATTGTTTGCAAGACCAGGACACAAAATCATTTTCTTCTTTCACTCTTGTCCCCACAAGAAACATGGATTTCTCTAAAGCCTGAAGTCAAAGGTCACTACAGTGAAAGACATTTTTCCAGTGACTTCAGCATTGCGTCTTTCTGGGGTTGTGGAAATTTGTTCCCTTTTTTCCAGGAATTGGTTTTACATTGTCAGGATTGTTCTGTAGAGAACAAGTACATTCATTCTTTTATATTTTTATAGATATATAGATATATATAGATATAGGCGTGCAATATAATTAAAGATCTATGTGCATTGCACGTTTGCTGAATGGTGTTTTTGTTTTGAGGATAGCTCCTTTTTTCAGTTGCTCTTGTATAGTTTTGCATTTAAAATGCAAATACAGTTTGCACGTAGATGATCTTCAAGGTCCTTCCAATCCACACCATTCTATGATCTGTCAGCGTGTTATGCTGGCAGTTCTGGAGTGCTTTGCTGGTTGATGTTGATTTCACCTCAAGTTTTATCCTTTAGTCAGGCATGAAAAATATAGTTCCACAATAGAAGAGTTTGTTTCAGAGTTGGTTTTTTTCACACTTAAAGTACTGCGCCCTCAGGTCTGGCTTTGTGAATCTGAGGGTCCCTTGGTTTACATGAACTTTTTGTTTCCCTCTACTCAAAATGAGAAGAAAAAAAATCCCACTATTCTATGGCAAAATCCCAGGAGATTTCCATTATTTGGACTAAGAATGTCCCAGAGCTTTGTCATTGTTCTGGAAGGGCCCGGAGGAGTTTTGCTCGTTTTCCCAGGCCCTTGCTTTGCTTTTCCAGCATTGCATCTGGGGGTCATACGTAAGGTTACAAATCAAAGCCGGAAGATTTGCATGCTAATATAAACTACATGCAAGTGTTGCTGCAGAGCTGGAATCCTGAATGCTGGAAGCCAAAAGGGAGGCTGGGTTGCAGCAACAACGCCTCTTTGCGACCGTAAGGCAGACTGGGCAGCGAGCACTCGCCATTTGTGCCAGTGAGGGTCTGTAGCTACAGCAAAACCACTGTGGGACCGTGTGTGCAATGGGCTCAGCAGTACCCTGGTGTGCTGTGTCTGTGTGTGGCCACAAGCTGTGTGTGCTCCAGCACTGTACATGAGCTCCACAGCTGGGGAAATGCATCAGTCCAAGCCTGCTGGTGCAGTGTAGAAGGGCCCTTGTTCTCAGAGCAGAAAGGTGCTCCAGGAGATCTCCCAGAGGCACGAATAACTCGGTGCAGAGGTGGGTGAGACTTGGTGTTAAGTTTCTGGAAAACAGCAATTTCCAGGTTGTATTTTGTCTCTCTCCATATCTTGTCAATCTTGATGCACTAAACGGTAGCAAGCAGGTTTTTGTTAGTTCTCATTTGACCAAGCTGTTCCTGTATCCCTGGCCCCAAGGGCACTCGATGACAAAGATCCCTTTGCCTGAAATATGAGCAGAGCTCTGCTCATCCTATTTTGAACATCCCTCATGTCAATTCCTCTTGTGCCAGAATTAATTCAGCTGCTTCTCTCGTAAGCCTCTTTGATTTGGCAGCATCCTTCTGATGCTTTAGCAGTCTTGCTTTCATGTGAGGTTTGATCCAGCACCGTGAAGGGAATTAAACTCTTCCTGTTGGCTTCTGTGGGTCTAATGAGGCTGTAATGGCAGTCAAAACCAGATGCAGGCTGTACCCATTTGGACCAGGATTAGATTTAATATACAAACATTGCCCTCATCTGAATGATCATCATCACTGATGACAGCAGAGTGATCTCTTACAGCTGAAGATTGCAAGATGTGTTATAAACTGAGTGATTTTAAAGACACTCATATCTGCCTCAATACTTTCCTGTTAAAACTCATTTCATTTGAAGCAGGATGAAGCCAGTTTTGAGTCAATTTTTAAGATTTGTTCCTGTGTAGAGAAGAAGGAGAGGGGAATTAAGTAACGTCATGTTGTAAAATAATTTTTTGAAAGTGCTGTTTCCCCTTGGTGTCTGTCCTTTTCCTTGCAACTGACATGATGATGTAGGAGCTGAGAAGTGATTGGCTTAGAGGGACCTCCACCTCACTTCCCCATCCAGCACTGGCACTGAGAATTTTTACACTAAGCTGTACTCTTTGGGGGTGATATGTTTCATTTCAGAACAACTTCAATTTCCAATCAATTTCTAAAACCAGTTTAGTGAAATTGATGCAATTCCTGTATTCAAAATTGGTCAGTGAAACTTGGAGGATTTAAAATTCAAGAGTCTATTTTATCTGTTGATCGTTTCTTTTTCCAGTTCTCTTTTTTAGAATCACAATTCTCTTCTTCCACCAGGACATGCTCATATTTTAGGGTCCTTATGAAACACCAACTGTCTGCTGAGGAGGACGCAAGCACTGAGTTGAAATAGTTTAAAAGTCAGATGGCATCCAGATTTAAGAGGCAGTAAGCTGAAAAATCTTTACCTCCAAGTATAGCTGTAGTATTTTTGTTTGCTTGCCTTAGACAGCCTGTTTTGGACCCAGGTAGGGTATTTGAGAAGGCCAGGAGGGAGGCAGGTTTCACAGAGAGCCTGTATGCTCTTGTTTCCATATTACATTTGCAGCTCTACAATTCTAATGCTCTGTAGGCTTAGATGTTGTGTTTTCTAATAATCTGTCAACTCTTAAGTTGCAGAAACTGAGTCTTGTGGTTATTCTGCTTCACAAATAGTTCCATCACACATGGAAAGTAAATGCAGGTGGATTGAGACAGACTGGAAACAGAAATATGAGTCCACATTGTGCTCTGCACAGATGCTCGCTCTCCCTAATGCACACATGTAAATGTAATGGGTGGATGTTGTTCACCTCCTTTGTCTCCTCCCCTTGCCAGGCAAGCTGCTGATCTGCTTCCAGAAGCTGGGAAGTGGTCGTGGAGAAGTGACCAGTCTTTACTAGTCCTGTTTCTCATTCTCTTTCCATAAGCTGTAGCTGTTGGATATTCTGGAGATAAGACAGCCTTGACAGGTCTTTGACATGACCCAGGATATCAGTTAAAAACAAACAAAACCCTGCTAATGCAGCACAGATACTGCATGTCTGCAAGGATCAGACACATCATATTCTGCTCACACACCTCCAAGAATGACCTTAAATGAAGTAATCAAACAAGCCTGGCAAGAAGCTCGGAGGTGGTTTGTAACCAAGCTGCAGGGCTCCCAGCTGTTCCAGTTCTGCAGCTCTCTGGTCAAGTTACAGCCACAAATTATGGGTGCAGATTCCACTTTTTACCATTTGATGCCTCTCATGGGCATTTGCATGGCTATGCAAAGAAATACAGCAGGGAGGATTTTCTGCTTTTGGATTATTGCTCTGATTGTGTGGGACAACTTAACATCTTCTTAGCAGGAAGATGCTGGGAAGGCCTGAAGACAATGTTTGGAAACTCAAGTTGGCAAATGCCAAAAACCTGAGGAGTGAAGTTGAGACCAAATCAGAATTTGAACTGTGGGCTTTAAAACCTCATCAGTGCATGAGAAAAATATGAGAGGCTAAGTATTGTCTTATTCTGCCTGTGCAAACACGACGAGCTGGATTCGTCATTC
Source organism: Oriolus oriolus (assembly GCA_013400235.1). Taxonomy (NCBI): domain Eukaryota; kingdom Metazoa; phylum Chordata; class Aves; order Passeriformes; family Corvidae; genus Oriolus; species Oriolus oriolus. The sequence goes on along the minus strand of VXBT01009500.1, from coordinate 1,167,871 downwards.
AGACACAACCCTGTTCTGTGTCTGGTCTGTCCCCCTGAAGCTAGGAAACCAGCAAAATTGTCCAGCCAGGTGCCTCCATACTCAAATGAGTTCCTCTTCCTGTGTTCCAGGGATGTCTGCTGGCTGGCTTGAGGCAGTTGTTTGCTATTCTCATTTGTTTTTAAGTACTGGGATTTGGCAAAGAGAAACAGATTTCACCCTGGTTACTGCTCCACCAGGAGGAAGATCTGTGCCCATATAGGTTGCAGTAGTGGTGGGGTTTTCTAAACTAGAATGGACCCAGATTGAGTCTTGAGAGTACAGCTGGGTTTGGAGCTAGAAATGAGTTTATTTTTTTGTGTACTCAGAACAGATTTGGTGTGATATGGCTGAAAAGAGAAGCAGCATTAATCCAGCATTAATCTTTTTACGGTGTAGTTTAGAGATGAAACAAGATCCACAAAAGAAATCAGTGAAGAAAGGAAAACTCTCATATTCCCCCTCCCTGTTTTTTTTCTCTCCTCTCACTTGTATGTTTATTTTGACTGTAAATTAGCTTGCAAATTATGATGGAAACTGGAATTGCTATGTCCTGCTTTAGTTGCCTGTGTGGTGGCTGCTCACAGATGAGAACTTGCAAATGCTTCAGTTTGCTCCCTCCCAGTGTACTGTAACTCTGCTTTGCTTCCAAAACTTAGGTATGTGCAACATGTGTCCATGAGACCCCTGGGTCATTTTGGCTTTTTCTCAGTTACATTTTCCCTTTTGGTAATGGAGACATGAGCTGGGTAGAGGGGTGTCCGTGAAACCACATCTGGTGCATGAGAAAGCCAGACACTCCACACCTGCGTGCAGCCCACGTCACCCCCTCCTTGGGACTGCTCTGAGGCATCCTGCCCTGGCAGCAACCACCCTGCAAGGACCTTTCCTGTTTGGGGCTCCCTGGGTCTCATGTTTCTTCCAAGTCTCATCTCTGTTCCTCAGCTCAGTCTTCAAAATCCTGGAGTGAGAACAGCTCTGGAGTGGGTTTGAAAATAGCTCTTCCTTGGCCCTGCCCTGGCTGAGCTGCGGTACCTCGGAGACCATCGTGCTGAAAGGTGACCTCATTGCATGGCACCAGTGATGGACTTACCACTGGCTTGGGGCTCAGGGTCTGACTTCATCTCTGTGGGAATTTCCCAGGTCTCACAGTGCTTTTTAAGGCCTTTTGAAGCTGGTGAGCTGGGCAAGAAGCCCGTGCTGTGCTCACTGAATCCAGAGTCAGATGTGATCTGAGCCAAGTGAAGGCACAGGTGTTGTGTGTGGGAGAAGGGCTTACATTCTCCACGCTTATTCCTGGAGCATTCCACTCTTCCTCTTGCCGCACTGGCTCTTTTATAGGGCAGGAATTGAGGACACTGGGGCCCGTCATCGTGGGGAAACTCCAACTACTGGTGCCAGTGTCTCATGGGGTTGAAGAAGATACCTAAAATCAACTAAACCACATCAGGAAGCTGAATAGCTTTCCTGCTTTGGTCTTGTGGATACCAAAATTGCTGTCTCTAGGCTGTTATCACTTCAAATCTGGATCTGGGCCAGCACCAATTTGTGCTCATCAGCGCATCTTTCACGTTAAAATGGTTATGCAAACAGTGAGTTGGTGCAGTGGCTGTACTCTGGTAATTTAGAACACGGATGTATGCTAACTTTGCTGCAGTTTGAGTTGTTTTAATGCAAACTCCACCAGGTAAATGAAGCAGCTGAAATTGCTGCAAGCCTTGCAGGAGCTGGATTGACTTTACATGGAAGTGGACCAGGGAGCATTCACATGCTGAGCTGTGCTGGTGGAAAGCTTCCAGTTCACAAGCGGTGATAGCATCCGAATACAGGGGAGAAGATGCATCTTTTCCAACTCAGTCCTGATTCATAGGAGGACAAACATCCAACACTTTAATAGGAGTCTCTGAAGAAGCTGACATTTTCCAGGATAAAAGGGGATATCGTGATGGTATCTGCATACAAATTGCACCATAGCGTTGTCTTTTGCATTCATAGAACTCTCTTAATAGCTGGTATTTACTGTAATTACTTATTAAAGGTTAACAACACCCTCTCTTACGTGCGCAGGGATATTTCTGGTTTCTGCTCTTCAATCTTCCCTTTGCCAATAGCTCTTGTGTATATGTATGTTTTTATCTTGGTCTCATCAGACGACCGGTTTCAGACATTTGTCTTCCACTCCAGCTCATCTGGCTGTAGACAACAAAACATTAGCCTCTTAAAAAACCAACTGAAAAATCAGTCACATGAGAATAACCTGAATTTGTTACCTCTGGGGTTTGTGCTGGCTAGAACTGGATATTTTCCATTGAAAACAAGACAGTCAACGATCAGGTCATGCCCAGTGACGTTAGAGTGGATGTGATTTGTAGTAGGAAGTAATCTCTCCTCGTTGCTTGTGTGGGCAGTAAAGGGAGAGCAGTGACTTCAGTTTACAATAAATTTTCTGCTCTATGGTGGGTAAAGTAGAAGTTTCCCAGAGCCAGAATTAAACAATAATTAGTAGCTGATAAAATCCCCCTGGCACCCTGCACCTTCTTTCATAAGCCATAAGCTACTTATCAAGCTAAGTTCCTGATTAATATTCTACAGTCTTCAAAGGCCTGCTTCTTTTTTCTCTGAAGAAGGACTTATTTTAAAATATAACAATAGACCGAAAAAAGATTGGACTTGGGAAATTAAACTTCAACATTCTTAGTGGCTGGAGCACCCAGTGATTGTGCAGTGAGTTGTTTGTCATTTGTACTTCAATTTTCGTTCATTGTTAAGGACCTTTTATTAAGGATTTTTAAGGTGAAGCATTTGAATAGCATCTGTGTTTTGACTCCTTTATGGTAATATACATGGCAGATACATAAAGCAGGTCTCTGCTTTTAGTAATTAATTACTGTAGTAATTTGGAATCTAGTTTAGTTGTGTGTAGGAAAACACTACTTACATGAAAGAGCTTGCTCCAAGACATGTAAGGCACTTTGATTTTATCTTCTTTTATCAAGGCAGAATGTGACAAGGAGCCAGAACTCTCTTGTGGGCAGGACCAGCTGCATGTTGGAGCGGTGGCTTGTGTGGCTTAGTTCTGGGGAGTTGTTGGATGCCACAGAAAGCCTTCCCTTGGCTCTGCAGGTGGCTGAGAGAGCGATGCTGGCTCTGCCGAGTGTTCGAGCGTGGGATGACTCTCCCTATTTATCCAATATTTCCTGCTGCCTCCTTGTACCGTTTTGTTTGCATGACCCTGGGCTCCCCCAGGACTGCTTTTCTCCTTCTCTCTTGGGATATTGTTGATCACTTTCACAGCAACCCATTTTAAGGTCTGAGAAAAAAAATGGTGAGGTAAGCTGATGTAATGTTCGCTGCTCATGAAAAGGCAGCAGAAGCAAATAACTTCCAAACTCAGGTCTCTAAGGGAGAGAAATGTGATATCTAAGGCTTTTGAAACCTCTAGACCTTGCGTTTATAATCTGGCATTTTACAAATCTTTTTCAACCGGTTATACCCCATTATTTTAAATGGTGGCTTTTGAGAAGCAATTTGATTTGGGCAAACAAGCAAAAAAGATCAATAGCTGTTTTAGGTTTTGCACCTGTCTCCCACCAAGCAGATTTTGAGCCCACTCTTTTCTCACTTCACATAGCACCAGGTTATGATTAAAGGCTTTTCTTGCTTCTGCTGTAATCTTTCCATGAAATAGAAGTCAGTGTATCTGCATGCTGCCCCATCCATCACTTGCTGAGCTTGGGGAGACCTTAGGCTCAAAAAGATTTAATTGCTGTCCTAAATGTGCAGCAAAATCCTGGCTTGACTGAAGTCAGTGGCAGCTTCATTCCCACAGAGCCTGAATTTCAGATCTGGGGATGTATCTGCACCATGCAGTGGGGCGCTGCTCCTACACCTGTTCCCTGCACCAAATAAATCCAACCTCTTGCCCAGAATATCCCTGTGCACCCAACTCTGACCCTTCTCGCATCATGGAGGTGTTGTGCCACTTACTGCACCGCCAAACTGGAATCTTGAAGCAGGATTAACTCCTGCACGGATTAGATTTTGATCAAGCAGACTTGTAGGCGGTTAAAAATTTCAGGAACTCACATTTTTTGTGGGTTCTGGAGGGTAGCACAGAGGAGCCTGAAGTGCCATGAAATTCAAAGTTCCTGGGTGTCTGTGGCATGTGTGTTTTGTTTCTAGTTTCTGAAGAAAAGATGTATAATGAAAGAAAAATTATGATCTTTATTTGCATGTGCAATATGTTTCTCCTCCTGTCGCATCCCCTTTGTGAGAACTCAGGGCCAGAATTACAGTATCTGAAGTTGCTTTTGGATCCTATTCAGCTCCCATCTGTCATGATCTGTTTTTAATCAAATGGGTTTTCCATCTGAAAGTAGCTGTTGGATAGAGAATGAGTAGAAATATTTGTGTGTGAATTAGCTCAGAGTGAAGCTACAAACTTTTTTTTTCCCCCACAACAAACACATGGAAAAATATTCTTCAGTGTAGCGTGGCCAGCCTGAAAATTGGCAACAGCAGCTTCCTTCCCAGGCTCTGACTCCTCTGCCTTGACTGCGTGGGTAAGATCTTTACAGGGGAGATGAAACCTTCATGTTACACAGTCTTATCTCCCCTCCATGAAGCAGGGCAGTGCTGGTGTCACCCTTGTGTGTATGGGCATTGCAGGAGGGAGGTCAGGTGGTTTGGTTTCTCAGGAGAATTGTGAGATGCAGCAGAGGAGTAACCCGGGTTTGCTGAGAGTCATGCTCTTACCCCTGGGCAGTCTTCCCTTTGCCAGCCTTGATGGTCTCTGCCCTCAGTGGGAAGAGCAGATATGCTTGGTACAATCATGAGAAGGGCCCCAGATCTTCTTAACAGCCTGGGCTCAGCATCTCCAGTTCTTGAGTGCCATGAAACTGGGCTGCAGGAGATGGGAAGCAGACTGCCTTGGGTGCTGAATGTGGTTGTAACAAGCAGAGAGGAAAGTATGGCTGCAGGATCTCTGTGGTTTCTGGGAGGACACCTCTCCTACTGGGAAAGAAGAAGAAAAAAAATCCATTGGTGGTCCTTGGAAAAGTGTTGTTAAGCCCAATATTCAACACCCCTCCAGGGATTTTCATGCAATAATTTTTATTGGTAAAAATACAGAAGCAATTGCATGAGCAGCTTGGAAGATGGTCTGGTGTCTTGGGGGAGATGGAGAAGAGGGTGATGTTATCCATCTCCCATTGCTGGAGACAGAGAGCTTCACTTCTGCATCCATGGCAAAAGGGAGAGCTCCTGCTGCAGTGCTGTGGCTGAGGGAGGAGGAATGCTTTCCTGTTTCCTCTGCCAGATCGTTATCTCACTCCATATGTGAAACCTGGAAATGGCTTTAAAGGCCCAGGAGCTGTCCTAGCTGTGATTTTCATTATACTGATGTTGCATGGTAACCCTTGATAGCTCCATCCTGTGTTTGCTGAAGTCTTGTTGCGTATCTGTCATCAGGGCAGCAGGACCAGCATTGGCCTGAAGGCAAGCGTATGAGAGAGCAGAACCTAGCACATTTTTAACTTTTAAAAAAAGTAGTTTGGAGGTAGAAGGGTCAAAAGGAAACATTTTTGTGTTTTGTGTATGTGTGTGTGTATATATATATATAAATGTATATGTGCAACTTTGTGTGCATGTGCGTGCGAATCATTTTTTTAATCACAGCTTCTGGCAAAACGGTGCTTCTGTAAGATGATTGTTTTAGGGCTGGACTAGGGTTGGACAAGGGAAATCCTGGGCTTATTCTGGGCTTCTGTTGCTGTTTCCATCAATGTAAGGAAGCAGTGTCGCTCTCACTGTCCGGATTTACATCACCTTCCAGTGGGTGCCAAAGGTGCCGAGCGGTCTGATATGACTCAGCAAGAGCTGTGTGCTGTGACAGGGTTTGGTTTCTGTCACACATGGAGGGGTGTGAGTAAGCAACTGAGTTGCAGGGCTCTGATTCCACAACACCTGTGGAGCTGCATTTCCTTTGAATTTCCTGTTGAACCAGAGCCACTCCTTGCCTGGGAAGGGTGACAGCTACATCTCCATATACAAAGACACGCTGGAGCATGGTGCTGGAGATCAGCAACCCACGCTGAGCTGTTGCTTCTGGGGTGGAATAGCTCTCCCATCCATGCCTGCAGCTGGCCTTGGGACCATCCAAAGAGGACAGAATGCAGAGTGTGCTACCAGAGACCAGAAAACGTGGCGTCACTCAATTAGGGCTTTTATCTCAGGCAGCACAAAGTTGGTGGGAGCTGCTGATGGGGAAATGTAGGAGAGCACTGAGTACTCTCCTGATATTTCCGCTGAAGGCTGCAACAGGCTTCAATTTAGGCTAGTCCTGCACCCAGGGCTATATTCCTCACTGTGAGCAGGAACAGCCAGTGAGATCTGAAATTAACCTAGGTTGACTGTTCAGCCTTTGGATGTATCCTGTGCTTCATGGTCCAGGCTGATTTATGTTTTCTTTTCCCTGAACAGGTCTATATCATCAATGTAACATGGTCTGACCTGACTTCCCAGATCATCTACCGGAGATACAGCAAGTTCTTTGACCTGCAGGTAAGTCTGTCCTGTCTAACATAAAATATTATTTCTACTCATGCTTCTAGTCATGTTTCCAGCTGGGTTCATAGTGCCTTTAAATAAGGCTTTGTGCTTGTTTGGTCTGTTACATGTCATGATCTTGAAACTTTTCAGACTCTGCCCTTGTAGGGTATAAGATAAGTGGGTGGTATGCTCACAGCAAGTAACTTGCACTGTAAAGACATTCAAAGCTGATGTTTTCATGAATGGTTCCTATTGAAGAGGGGAATCTAATTTTAAATACTTCAGTTGCACTTAAAACAGAGAGAGCGCTACATTTTGGGCCCTCAGAAACTACTTACCCAAGTAACTGAGAACAACAGAGCTTTTGCACACTCCCCCAGCAGTTCAGTAATGGAGACTGCAGTGGAAACCTTCAAGGCCCTCCTCCTAACCATCCACCTAGCCAGCCAGTGTCCTGGCTCCTGCTGTTTTGTACAGCTCCTTTGCTCTATTCTGTGCCTGTATATTTAGATTTCATCGAAAGCTGTGTTGCTGGATAGCTGCTGACCAAAGTCTGAAACCGGGAATTTCATTTCTGGTAGTGCTCCCAGGCACCTGCATGGGTAGGGGGAGCTTTGGGGCTGGTGTTCTGTTTGGCAATAATCTAGATTCACTGATATTTTTGTATCATTGTAGCTTTGTAGGCAGCAAAGCTGTAATTGCTTGGGGTAAAAATAAAAGCTGTTGGTTTGAGAGACTCTTGAACTTTGGGGAAAATGTTGAGTTTTGGGCTGGAGCTTGTGTTTGGAGCTGGGCTGAGGTTACAATATCAAGTGAGTCCTCACAGTCAGTGTTGAGGATGTAGCTGACTGCACTGTGTCCTGAAAAGTAACACTGAGCCTTTTCACATGATAAATTAGGAAAAAATGGGTTCTTGTTTGAAGTATCTTAAAGAGCTCTGGTTTCATCTTTGCTCCCCTTTATGTTTTATTTTTGGTACTTGGAAACCTGAAGGCTCTAGGCTGTTTTGTAAGTTTTTGTGGCCTCCTGGCCTTTCAGGTGAAACGTGACCATTTCTACAGCCGGTCCTAATGTCTGTTTGCTGTGTGGCCAGAAGACAAGAGAGGGATGTTCTTAAGCTTCCTCTTGTGCCCACCTCTACTTCTTACTGTGCTGAAGTGCCAGGACTGCCAGTCCTACTGCTGTAAAAGTATGTCAGCATCTTCTCTGTGTCTGCTGTACCTACTAAAGATGCACAGCTCCCTAGTCACAAATATTTGCTGTCAGCATGCGAATTGTGGCCAAAACTGTTTCTTTCTTTTTCTCTCTTCTTTTTCTTTTCGCCCCAGTTCTGTTTTCATGTATATGTTGTTCTGGGTCTCCTGGCCTTTCCTGGTAGGTTTGAAAAGTTCCCATCAAGTGTGGAGTTATCAATGGGGTTAGTGTGTTGGACAGGAAATGATGTCTCAATCAGGGAGTGAGTCCTGAAAGGTCCCATTGATAAGTGCAAAGGGGCCTAGCCAGTGGAAAACTCCCGCTTGCGTGACGCTTCTCCCCCCACGAGAAAATACGACAAGAAAGTAACAAAATTCCCTTCTTTAACCCTTTTCTCTCCCAGGGATCTCTGTCAGGGCCAACACTGCATGGGCAGTGACAGCCCTCTTTGACAGCCTCTTTAGCTCTTGCAGTGTGAGGTGCAGAGTTACAGAAACTGAGGTCTTCACTTGAGATTTCCACAGTCCTGCCATGTTTCTGTACTATGTCACTGTGTCCATCTGTGCCTCAGTTTCCCAGCTGTGAGATGGGGACAAGGCCCTGTGTGCTCAGGCTGCCATAATGTGCTTTTAGTCTCCCAGAGGTGATAGGTGGTTTTTTATCCCCCCCTTCCTATTACTCTTTCTGGGTTTTTCATTATGCCTGAGCATCTGTTAGGTAAGGCAAAGAAAACTGCTTTAGGTCTTGAATAGAAATTTGTATTTCCAGCTTTAATGAGGCTTGCAAAGAGAGTTGGAAAAGCAAATGAATGCTTAGGGGCACTTTGAGTAACCCTTGCATTTTGGGAAACCTGTGGCTTGATGTGCAGAGATTCTTGCTCAAAGAGGAATTTGCTCCAGATCTTGGGATGACTTGCACTTTCCAGATTTTTGCTGGAAGCTTGAACTTCTAACCTAGCACTGGTTGAACGTGAGGTTTGCAGTCGGATACCATGCATGGTAGGGTGGTCTTAGCATAATCAATCTACTTTGATAATGTCCCTGCTTATCCCCATGTGGCCATTTCAGGAGAAAACCAAGCAAATGCTTAGGGAGTAATGCTCAGCCAGCTCACGGGCACCACTCATGTCCAAAGCAGCTGGAGTCCACAGGTCTCTGCCAACTCCACTCGCCCTGCTGTGTCAACGACAGAGCTGCACTTCAGGGCTTCCGAAGCCTGCACGTGTCTCATTTGCTCTTGACTGAAAGTGGAGGAACAAGGGCTGACTTGTAATGACTTAATCAGGGTTGTAGTGCCTGGCATTGACAGTGAGACTGGATACGACCCATGGGGAAACCCAGGGGTCTGCCTGGGAGCAAGGAGGGAGGAATACAGATAATTATTTTCACTACTCCATTTCATGTTTCTTTAAAAAAGAGCCCACCCTTCCCCAAACGGCTGTCTCTGTGGGAAGTGGCTCAGTGGTTTTAAGAGCTGTAGCATTAGTAGAAACTGCATTTTTTAAAATACTTCTTTGCAAATTCTATTAGGCACTGCAGGCGGTAAGAGGCTGCTCTGTCCCAAGGATTCAAATCCCAGGAGAGTTTGGCTGTGCTATTTCAGCCGTGCATATGCTCAAATTGGGAATCAGGTTGTTTTTAATTTGAGTAATAGGGCAGTAAGGCTGGTCATACCATAGGATTTGTTTGCCCCACAAAGGTGTGAGAAGTACAGCAAACAGAACCCAAAGCAGCAAGCCAAGTGTCAGCCCTGTGCTGCTTCACTGAGGGCTGGATATCTGTAAACACAGATTTGAAATTAAATTAGGGCATTGCTGCATCATTTAATTGTGCAACCAAGTCACATCTGCTCCTGAGCATGGGTCAAATGATGGCAGCAGAATACATGTGGGTGCCAGTGTTTCAGTAAATAGGATTGAAAAGATTGAATTAATTCTGCATAGATGAAAGCATTACTGTAAATTGCTTGTCAAATCCAGTTATCTATTGCCTTTCACCCTGGGGAGACATTTGCACCTGAGCACCATGAGGGGTCAAAGCTACCTCCTAATGTAATATTTTGAATGTTGTTTTCTTGCACTTGCCTCCAGTGCAGAACAGAGGCGTGTGGGGAGAGTAATGTGAACATCACCTGTCAGTAGTGCTGACCCTTGTGACAGGGTGGTGGCTCCCTGGGGCACGTTCTCTGGATGCTGTTTCAGGTCTCACGTCATCATTGATGGATTTGCTGGTGGTGGTTGCAGAATCCTGTCCTGAGGTGACAGTTCAGTAATGCTCCTGTTGTCCCCAAAGGAGCTAAGAAAGGACACTTATTAGGATAGGAGGGATAACTCCTGGCATTTCCACTGCGCAGTAAAAGACATCTACAGATGTAAAGGCCTGTGTTTTTCTTGCTGGAAAGTGCTTTTGGAGGCTGTTAGCACAATGGGGACTTGTAGTTGAGTGTGTGCATAATTGCCCAAAGCATAAGGTGGAAAAGTGTGGAGATGCAGCCAGCTTTTACCCTCCCAGTGGCCATGCTGGGCTGGAAAGCAACCACAATGTTTGCAGCTGGCAAGAATGAAGGATGGATCTTTCTCCTCTCCTTGTATCACCCTTGCAGTTGCTCACTACCACCTTGGGCTTTTTACAGCTATTATGACCTCAGTTGAGTGCTGGTCCCACTGCTAAGAAATCCCCTCCCCAGCAAAGTGAGCAGGAAAAATGGGACCAAGGATCCATGCCTGGTCTCTCAGCTTCAGTCGCCAGTGGTCATCTGCTGCATTTTGTTGCAGTGACTCCAAGTGTCCTGGTCTGATTCCATGCTGGTGTTACTCAGTGCCTGCAGTCAGAGCATGAACAGGACCAGCACCTCAGCAGAGGGACCAAACCCTCTGTTCTGTGAGGATGGCTGGGTCTCTGTGTGTGGAGCTGGGGGAGGATCCTTCCTCACAACAGGTGAAATGCAGCTTTCTCCAAGGCAAAACACAGCAGCTGGATTTAGCAGCATGCCACCATCCCACATTGTGTGTCTGGCTGCGTGAGAGGCGAACAGCATTCCCGCTGGAGCCGCGGCAGGAATGTTAGGTAGGCAGAGCTCAGTCTCTCCACACAATGACACACACAGGCGGTTTGGCTGCAAGGAGATGTCTGAAATGTCACAATTTTGAAAAGGCAAATAAACAAGGCTCTGTTCAAGCACTGGCTTTGTGTATCAGCAAAATATTATCTTTGCTGATCTAAGCAGGTTTTCTTCAAAGTGGCACAGAAAGAGGAACTCACTAGCAGCCAATTAGAACATTAAAAAGTAAAGACTATCAAGAATTTTATTAGGAAGAGGAAAGACATGTAAGGAGTTTTCATCCTGATGATAAAACGTGAAGAGCTTCATTTGTTATTGCTAGGATCATCCTGATTGTTTATAGTGCTATAATGGAGTAACTGAACGTTGAAGGTGACATTAAACAAAACTGGTAATATGAAAACTAGTAATTGCAGTCTGTATCTCTGCTTTTCTTACTCAGACTGGAGTTCAGGTGAACGTTGCTGTTATCAATCATTCTCCTGTTACACTATACTGTAACAACATCCCTTTCTTCATTCCCCAAGCTGTATCAAATAGTGTAATGTCTACTCTCATTCCCAGTTTGGTTGTAACTGTGCCATGTGCCTGAGCACCCTGGATTTCGCTGGGTCACTATGATTTGAAACAGGACCTGGTGGCTTTGGCATGCAGGCTTTCTGGGGCAGAGCAAAGAGGGCATTCTGTGATTCTGATGGAATTGCATATATTCACTCCAATAGTTAGTTTGGGTTAATTGCCCAAGTGGAGACCCACAGCCCTAATTGTGGTGGTCCAGTGCAGTCTCACTCACTACTGAGTGTTTTTGTAGGGCCTCTGGTAATTCATGTTGTTCATGCTTTTAGCCCTGCAGGAGTGGTGAATAGACAAGTTCAAGCATGCACTAAGTTTATTGGGGTGAAGAGCGTAGGTAAGAATGCAGTGGGGCAAGTGTTCTCCTGTGTTTGCAGATGCTGACTCCTAACCCTCAGCCCACCAGGCCTCTTTAGCAGGATGAGCAGAGTCACCCACTGGTCTCCCAGCCATCCAGAGCAGCAGGGTCACTCTGCAGTGGGTGACCCTCTCTTCTGCAGGTGCCCCCCTGTGCAGAGCTCCTGGCTGGCAGTGTGGGAAGGGAAGGGAGGGAAGGAGGGCTGCTGCTGTGGCTCTGCGCGAGATGCAGCTTGCCCCTCTCACAGCGTGGGAGGTTTGTGCTGAAAGGATTCCCAGCCTCTGACGAGCTCAGGGAGTGTTTCTGTTGGGCTGCGTGTGTGCATCTGAGGGGGCATAAGGAAACAGGCAGGAAAGCTGGAGGAGAAGATGGGGCTGAATGGGGCAGGGGAGGAACAGCATGGCAGATGTTGCTGCACCAGGCTGTGGTGCAAGTGCACAGTGAAATTGCAGTTTCTCCTGCTGGGCTCTGCATGTGTCTCCCTCTGCTCTGGGCTGTGCTGGCCTTGGCCAGGATGGTCTAGGTTGCAAGGATCAAGTTTCCCCTGTTCCCGTTCCCTTGGTGTGGGATGCTGGGCCTCAGCATCCTGGCCCTGCTGTAAATGTTGAGAGCTGCTGTGAAATCCTTCTCCAGACCAGGGGCCTGGCTCCATATCTGACTCACGAGGTTCAGACCCAGTGCTTGGCTTCAGGGACATCTCAGATAATCTTGGAACTGTGGGGATGGAGTTACTGCAACAGCTGTAGGGTTTCATTTATAAACAGCTTCCTTAAGAGCATTATTGAAACTGAAACAAGACTGGGAAAATTCAGAGGAAATCTGAACGTGGGTCTGTCAACACCTCTGTTCCCAAAGGTCAGTGCTGGCTCCTTGGGGAGAAATGGCACATCCTTTCTTCTGAGTAAACATGAACCAGTTGTTTGCTGCTGTTATCCCAGACAGTGAGTGGAGAGGCTGGCAGTGCAAGATTTACAGGGGATGCAGAAAACCAGATTTCCAGGAGGAGCCCTGCACCACTGTCTTTGAGGGCTGACTGTGCCTCCTGTGTTTTGGCAGCTGTGCTGGAGCTCCTGGTGCAGCCATGCTTGCAAGACTTGGCTTTCAGTAGGAGAGACCCCTAAATGCCTGCTCTCAGAAAAACAGCCCAGCAGCAAGCTTGTAACAGGCCTTCCCAGGGGAAATGAGATGCCCCTGGGAAAAAATTAATAGCTGACATGGTTATTGAGCTGAGAATGATTGTCTCTACTGATTTAAAAGCTATCTAAATACCATTTGTCCTTCTAGCCCTCAGTGCCTTAGGGTACTAGCTGGCTTGGGGCAGTATCTTTGTGTTCAGTGAATAAATGGAATTGTTTATAATTCTTATTTTCAACATTATTTAAATGTTTGCTTGGCAAAACAATCTGTTCAGCTTCCAGTATTTGTTTTTAAAGAGACTTTACACGTCAGACAAAGATGAGGGCCATGATGAGGAAATGGCAAAGTGCCTGCCAAGCTACAACAGAGGTGCATTGAATATGACCATGGCAAAGAACCCATGGTTGAGAAGGTGGCATAGCCTATGGGGACCCTTCCCTTTGTACTTTTTCACTTGGGTTCTGTTGGAGCATAAAGCTGACACTTGAATATTGACCTTATGCTGCAGAATGGGAATCTCCTGCAGGGTGGCTACGGGGCAGTATTTGCTGCTCAGCACCAATCCACCTCTCTGGCCAGGACATGGGTGACCTTAGAAAGTGAGGTGGTGGCTTAGCCAACTCCTCAGGGTGTGACAGCAGCAAGGCAAGAACAGAGGTGACACCTATGCCACTCTGTCCCAGTGGTCTGAGCTCTGTATGTAGTTAGGCAAAGGAGTTTTGTTTGTTTGGGGTTTTTTTTAAGAAATATTGGGAGCATCACAAAAAGGTTGTTGACTTCTTAGCTGTATGTGGTCTGCCTCTAGCAGGCACAGAACACGGTGAAATTGGTCAAAAGTGTTATTTTCTGGAATTATTCCCTTGCTTTCTGGAGTTTTGGTTTGTGTAAGTTGTTCTTATCAGCAGTACCTACATCCCCTCCCCCCTTATTGCTGGCTTGGAGGCTGTGAGGATGTTGGAGACCCTGTATTATGGGAAGGACTCTCCTGGATACAGCCATAGAGAGGAAAACCAACAAGTTCTTCCTAATGAACTGAAGTGACTTATATCAGCTGTGGAAGACAGACCTATTTTCATAGCTGTTGGTTGCTTTACACATTAAAAATCCAATGTATCAGGAGCATGAGTCCCTGCAAGGTTGTGGTGCTAATGGAAATCTAAAGACATGCCTGAAATTGCCAAAAATTCTGAATCATGACGGAAAGCTCTGGTATGGGGCCCAGCCCTGCTGGTTTTGTGCCTGGACAGTATCTCATACAAGGGTTTATGCAGAATCATGGTAAAAACTGGGCTGAAAGCCCTTCTTCATCACTGTGTGTCAATGCTCAGTGTATACCTCCCATGTTATCCCTCCTCTATCTCCATTATTTTGGTGTAGGAAGCTCTCATCATAGATCTCCACAGCAGGACTTAAAGCTCAGCCTTGGGAGCAGCCCACTTGTTTGTTATCCTTGTTCCAGGTTTTGTTTGCTGGAACAATAAAACACGGGAGAGCGGTTTGGCTGCGGGACCGGCCCCAGCCAAAGCTACAGCTCTGGAGCTGCTGGCCTCACACAGGCAGCAAATTCTCCAAGTGCCACTTTATTAGCATATTTCCTCTTACCAGAGATCAAGATCAGCCTTTTTATTTTTCTTCTGGAATATCTGTGTGAAAATTAAATTCCTTAGCAGGATTTTTTCCGTGGCCTTTTTTTCCCCGAAGCACCCAAGCCCCGAAAGTTCAGGCATGACAATTCCACCCCCTCCACTACGCTGTCGCTCTCGCCTGATCGTACTCAGCTTTCAATTATTTATACTGCCGGAAAATTGCATGGAGTTCACACCCCCAGCCCTGAAACACAATTCCACTTTTGTGCAGGGAACACAATCCTTCACTTTCATTAAGTGTGCGGAGACCAAGATGAGAAGTGCCTGTTGTGTTCGCATCCCTTGGCTCGCGATGAGAGGAGCTGGTTGTTTTCGCAAACGTCCTAAATAGCCCTGGAAGGGTTACGGGGAGTTTATTTACATTATTGCATTTAAGTGCAAATAGAAAATTGCCCAGCCATAATGGAAAGTTTATGCAGGGCTCTGTCAGGGCTCTTTTCCATGTCACCTCACTCCTCCTGGCTTTCTGCTCTGACAGGCTCAGATGTGGGAAGGCCCTGTCTGGAAGGAGCAGTAGCTCTTGGTCCTATCACACCATGGTTTGCTTACAGGACACAGAAAAGCATCAACTAGCATCTCTTCCACTGTGGACTGTGTACAGACCTGCCTGCCATAGGAAAGGCTCCTGATCAGGCTCACTCCAGCCTGATTTATGAGGGTGCTATTTACTTCTTCCCCATAGCATCTGAATGACTGATCTTTTCATCATCAATGTATGGAGCATGAAGTTGGGAGTTTGTTTGCCCCCTATTCCCTTCCTGCTTGCCTCAAGTCACAGCATGGTTCTCCTTTTTATTTTCTGTCTCGTGCAAATGCAAGTATTCCCACTGCAGAACTGTCTTTTGCAATTTCCACTTCCCTCCCTTCAGGGGAAGCATTGAAGTGAAGCGGTCGGGGCAGTAAAACCCACAGAGCTGAGCAGACACATGGTGAAATCATGCAAAAAGCAGGAATAGTGATGCTCTGGGGGAAGCACAGCTTTGTGCACACTCCTTCCTGCATTCAGCCAAGCTCTCCACCTTTTGCTGTTCAGTTTAAAAGGAGAGTTCTGGTCTGTCAGATCTGTGCAGGAAAGGGAGGATTTGAACTCTCATAGCACGTCAGATCCTTTGGCAGTGCCCTGGCTGGCAGCCTGCTGAGTCCACACCTGCCACTGAGCATTTCCCCACACAAGTGCCCATAACTGAAGTTTTTTTAAGCTGTCTCATCTGGGACTCTTTGAGGGTGCAAAGGCAGCAGAGCAGGGAGTTGCAGTCCAGTGAGGAGGTTCTCACGTCAGCAAGTTGCTGACAAGTTCTGGATGGCAGGAGCTGTGAGCGAGCTCACGAAGGACTAAGCAGAGACTCAGAAAAGCATCCCAGTGTGTTTAAGACAATGTTTGTAATTCTACAGTACAAGCAGAGCTCTCTAGTAAAGCCATTCTTGAGGCATCAGTGTCGATCCAGGGATGCCTCTGAATCACCAGGTCAGTCAAGGGCAGATCCTAATCGATGTAGTGGTGCTTTTGCAAACAGACATAACATCACAGCCATGTGCCTAGGTCTTGATGCATTTGTTTTTTAAAGGGTGTGTTAAGAAAACCAGTGAGACTTGCTGAGCTGCGCTGTTCAACCAGGTGTTTTGAGAGAGGTGAAGGACAAACCACAAAAACACTGTGAAAGAGAGGGGGAAATGCCAAATGGGAAGAAATAAGAAAGCAAACTAGAAAAGGACTAAGTAAAATGATAATAGGGAAAAAATTATTTCAAAGGACTAGAATGAGTTTAATGATTGAAATTTTGTCTTAGAAGGGAATACAGCTTATCCACCTTGACCAAAAAATTATTTCACAGACACTTCCTTTTATCTAGCTAAACTCTGGCTTTTGGCAGCCCACTGAGTTGGGATATTGTGGCCTCTCTGTTGTCTGGGGATCTTTGAAATCCAAGTCCAGGCTTTTCCTGGTCACTACAGTGATGTGCTGCTGCTTGAACAAAACTGGCGTGTCTTCCTGGTGAAGAGAACGTGTTGTGAGATGGCACATGACGGACATCTGTGTCCTTGTAACAAGTCCAGGTTGTCTGGTAGTTTTTGGTATGTTGGTAACTGTTGGTGCAGCTTTGCAAAAACCTCTGTCGCCTTGTGCAATGCTCATTGTGTTACTGTGCTGAGCGTCACAGGGTGCTGGTTGCTTGCACGTAAGGGTAGGATTGAGCATTTGATACATTAGAATGTGGTAGAGATTCATTTGCCATTGGATTCAGGGAATAAGGCAGATGGAGCAAGTGGTGTGCTCCATGAAGGTGGTCCCTGGCTATCCTTATGTAAAGAGAAAAGTTTGCAGAAGGTGCTTCCAAGGTAGAGAGGAGCCCTACAAAGTTTCAGGTTTGTTCTGGCTGTGGGAGAGCCCTGGATTACACAGCTGAGCAGGGGTGTGCTGTGAGCTGCAGGAGCACTAGGGCTGTCAGTTCCTGCCTGTTGTTGTTAGGAAACCTCATGCTGAATCCTGTTCCACTCTTAGGTCAAAATATATTTCATCGCCTTAATGTGGAAATGTATTTTGTGTAATTAGGAGCTTGGAGTCTGTGGTGTGGAAGGAGGGGGAACTTCTGGTGCGGCAGGAAGGTTATCTGGAAATATCCACCCATAAAATGGGGGCTATAATCAGCCCTCCTGGAGAAAGTTTATTCATTAATGTTTGTAAAATGCTTTGAAGTCTTTGGCTTGGAGTGTTTTTAACAGAGCCAAATGTTAGCTGTATTACAGTAGCTAAGCCAGACCATAATGACCATGTTCCCTCTCCTCCCCCTGAGCCCCCAGCCATTTCTGACAGGGTTTGGTGAAGAAGTGAAACATCAGCAGAGTGACCAAAGAGAAATGAAGTGCTCAGCAGAAATATAAATAGTGCTTTTCGTTCTTGGGATTATGTCCTGGTCCCATGGAGTCTTGCGGTCGGAAATGGAATTTGTAGAAGGGATGAGGAATTTTTTTCCAGGCTTGTACCCTGTTATCCCAGTAGGTAACAGGTTTAGGGTCCCCCAGAGTTAGGACACACTGGTGGCCTTTGGGTGATTATCCCGGCTTGTCTCCATGGGAAGTCACCCATGAGACTGGCATGCTGGGATGGCAAGGGGACATGGCTGTTGATAGAGTGCATCGTGAGCAGGGGAAAGACTTCACTGGGGCAAAACAAGGAGGTCCCAGACCAGGATGCAGGGAGAGCTGGTTTGATGGGCTGCTCAGCTCTGGCTGCCCCTAAATGCCCCTTGCTCCACGCCTGTCCATGTCTTACAGCATTGTGTCTGCCCTGTCAATAACAGAATAGCATTTGCCATTTGTTTTGCTTGATTTCTGGTCTCAGGAGCTGAAACTTGGTGATGGCATTGGTAGCAGCAAGGATCATTCTTTTTCAAGTGAAGGAACTGGGCGGGGTTCAGTCCATGCTGTGTCCCTGGAGTACCTGTGGATGAGATTGCAGCACAAAGGCAGCAGGTAAATGGATGTGCCAGGAGTCATGGGGTAAGGACACATCCCAAAGAGTGAGTTACTCTTACAAAATTGTTCTCTGGGCTTGCAGGTATTTGCTCTGGGTGGCAACTAGGAACATCTCATTAGCATGACCTGGTGTGTCATGTGTTCAGACACAACTCAGCTCTCCTGGCCAGCTCTGACACTCTGGCTTGTGATGTATCCATTCCCTGGCCTCACCCAGGGTTAGGCTGGGATGGCTTCCTGCCTCAGGGACTGCATTGCTAATCCTTGCCTGAAGATTTGAGGTGCCCAGACATACCTTGGTATGGGGTAGGCTGCGCTGCATTGTTATGATGGGTCTCAGCTGGGTGAGACAGGAGATGTCTCCATCCCAGAGGCTGAGCACGCTGTGTTGTGTGCATCCTTTAGCAAGGATGCTGGGAAGGTGGCTTGGCAAAACAGAGGAGCCAGCGCCTTCCCCAGAGATGTGATGTTTCTAGTGATCCGTCGTCCTTCGAAAGCGCCCTCTGATCGTGGAGCTCACAGCCAAAGACTGACCCAGCCCTCGCCTCCAATCTCATCTTTCTTCCAAGAGTCCGGTCCCTGGAAAGATGCAGCTCTCCAAGAAGACATTCCAGGGGGCTTTAATCACTGCACTCGCTCCAGCCCTGCTGCGCTTGTGGTCTAAGCACCTGCTGTTTCATTTAATTAGCAACAAATGGGAGGCGTGGGTCGGGGGGAGAGAGAGCAGCACCCTGGTGAAGTATTTGCTGCGATGTAATGGATTTTATTTTGAGTCTGGAATGGAGGCTATGAGGAACATTTTCCAGAGGGCTCCATAAACCACCTCTGTTCACAGGGTGATTATTTGAGGAGGGAGGGGAGTGTGGATTTAAATCGGTGCCGCTAATTTCTGCAAACAACCACATTATTTTTAATTCATACTCCAGACTCCCTCCACCCATGGCTTGATGTTGGGAGCTGTGAATTTTCCACGTCATAACAAAGTCCCTCTATAAAAGAGAGCCCTTTAAATATATTTTTAAAAATTGATTTCAAATACAGCAGGCTCTCAAATAAGTCAATATTCAGAATGGAAAACTAACTCTTTCCTTCCCTCACAGTGGCCTGCTCATTTATTTGTATATTGGTAGCACATATCAGCTCTGAGCAGGGGTATGTCTGTCTGGTGTTAAGGGCTAGAAAAGGCACGAGAAGCTGCACGGTAAGTTGAAAGAAATAATGCCTTTGTTCACCATGGTTAGTTAAGCTTGGGAGCTCTCTGTTGCAATCAGCGTGTTATGTTGCCAGCAGCATTTTACCAGTGTAAGGAAGGGAGATGGGGACAACTGGGAAGGCAGACTTCAAGTTTGAACCACTTGTGCTGGGCAGTGGCTGTGTCCTGTCTTTGGGAGATGAGCAGCCAGAGCTCTGTGCAGGGAAGATTGCAGTCACAGCTTCCATGTGCTCCAGCCCACCAGCACTGGGGGCTCTTTTTCTCCATGGGGGTGGCAAGTTTAACAATGATCTCTCATATGTCTACTGGTGCAAACTGTAGTTCTTAGTCTAAAGGCACAAAATGTGTATTGGCCTTCTGTCTGATTTTCTTCAGGCAGTGAAAGCACCGTAAGAGCTGCAAGGCAGAACGCTGTGGTTTTTCCCTGCCCTGACTAAAGCAGGAGAGCTGGGTTTGAGAGATTTGTCCTTTGGATTCCCTGTTCTGAAAGAGTTCATCTCCCATGGATTTGAGAGGGTAAATTGGCGTGTGCCTGTCAGGTATCCAGATGCAGCGGTGGCTGTGGTCATGCCAAGTACTCAGACTGATCATTTTGTTCTCATGTGGAGTTTTAAATTCAGTCCTGAGTACTGGTTTCTAGTCCAAGGACAGTAAAAGTTCACAGAAAATTCTCTTCTTCTGAGATTGTCATAATCTTGAAATAGAGAAATTCTTGCTGTATGTCCATCCTACAGGCCTTCATTATTAGAATAGAATATTTCAGTTGGAAGGGACATAAAATGATAATGTAGTCCAGCTGCCTGGGCACTTCGGGGCTGACCGAAAATTAAAGCAAGTTAAGGGCATTGTTTAAATGCCTCTTAACTACTGAGAGGCTTAAGGCATTAACCACTCCTTGAGGTAGCCAGTTGCAGTCTTTGACTACCCTTTCAGTAAAGAATAAGCCAGTTTATAGGTACTCATTGCCCACATAATCATTGTATGCTCACTGCTGTCAGTGTGGTACCATAATAGCTGCTGGCTCCAAGTGTGAGAGAGGTTTCCCTGGGAAGGGAATTCAGTTGTGCCTGAAAATTCAGTGGCATAATGAAAAAAACCTTGGCTTTACATGAGTGCCGAAGCATGGAAAATTGGCCTCTGCATCCTAGAATTCATTGATTTTGCAGAAATTGGCTCTTTTTCTTGCTTTTTGGAGTAGTTAAATTGATTTTTTTTTATCTGCTGGCAGGCACACAGGGCACCTGCACATATCCCAGAACTGTCAGACTCCTGCAAGTCAGCATTATTCTCAGAATCAACCCCATAGCCCCCTAGCAGTATCTCTTCCTCATCTTAGTTTTTCCTTCTTTCTCTATGTTCCTATTTGATGATAGAAATAGGTTCTTTCTGCATGGATCAAATATGGAAGCACTACCTCGAGGGACTCATTCAGAGTCAGGATATGAAGTCTGGAGTTCTTTTTCTACCTTTGACATTTGAGAGATGCTTTTAAGTAGACGAGATACTATTACAGTGTCAGCCCATCTGTCAGCAGAATTGGTGTTTGAATCCTATTCCTTTGCTCAGTTTTAACAGAAAGGCAAGTGAAACTGTCTGGCAGTTTACCTTGTTGCATGTCTCAGTATGGTTAGGAAGGGAAATCTGTTTTTGTTTTTAAGCCTCTGTTGTACTTGCAGTGTTTCATGCTATTCAATCCAACATCCAGGCAAGGGGATCACCTGCCCAAGCTGCTCTTGCAGTTTCTGTTGTAATGGAGAGCAGCCCCTTTGCCTCCCCTTTCCCCTGCCAGCGCTTGCTTTCGAAACATGAGCATCTTCCTCCGGCTTCAAATCCTTCTCCAGGTTGATACTGATCTGCAGGGTTCAAAGCAGGGGTGGGATTTCAAAGCCTCCTTGACCATATTGGATCTGCAGTGTGACACTCAGGCCGCGTTGAAAGCCTGAGTTTTGAGGCACATTTAATCACATCTCTGCACCTGTTGGGGTGGAAAAATTTTCTTCTGAGTTTTGTTTCTGTTGTTCCTAAGCCACTCTCAGGTTTTCCTTCGTTCTTGGCCAGCGCAATGTTCTCCAGCATCTGACCTCGTGGAGAGACGTGTACCAGTCCCAGATAGAGGGCTAGAAACAATTGTCTGCGCCTGGCTCAGCAAAATGGTTATTTGTGTGTGTGTGTCTGTGTGTGTGTCTGGTACTGTATTTGGTGAGTTACTTGAGCCAAAGGAAGCCCTAATTAAGCAAGATAACTTTGCATCTGGGTTGCTGGCAAAGAGCAGTTCTCTGTGCTGGCTGTGGGAGTGTAGTTGCTGCCCTCCCATGCCTTTTCTGCCCATGTTTGATGACAAAGGGAGGCTGACAGTAGCTGTGCTTTGATGAGGCTGGTGTCTTGCTTCCTGATGGGAAATGGGCCATTCTGTGCTCTGATATTTTTCTGACTCTCAGCAAGGTGCATACGCGGAGCCTAATTTTTGAAGTTGCTTGTGCCTGGTAGAAAGCAGTTGATGTGTCATTCCTCCTCCCACCTCCTGCTCACTTCACTTCTTTCTTGATGTCTTTTTCTTTTATTTATTTAATTGAACTTTTAGGGCTAGGTTCTGCAGATGGCAGTTCTCTAGACCTGATTCCTTACAGCCATAATGCTGAGGTGCTAAAGATAGATAATCCCATGGAGGACACAAGGATCATGTGGGCTTTCAAAACCAGCAGCCGGGTCTCATAGTACAGTGCCATCAGACAGCTTGACTGCTGCTCATACAGGAATTACAGGGCCTGGATATGGCCCGAATCTCTTTGATGCAAGTTAGTGTCTTCCTGGATACTTTCTGTGACAAAATATAATAATATAATTTCAGGGGGAGTCTGTGAAATGTTAATTTCCTACCTGAGCCAGGGGCTAGGGCAGAAGAGAGCTTTGTGGTACCTGCAGCTTGTTGGCCTTTTCAGCACATTTTTGAGGATGTTTCCCCGATCTGGACGTCTTTTTGATGTTTCTTTGTTGTGGCTTTGTGTGATAGAGAGGAGGAGAGAACAGACAAGTGCAAATCCACGGGGAGGATGAGAAAGAGCCCTGGATGCCTGCACAGTGCCCAGCAGGGCACAAATGACTGTTGTGCTTGTTTGTCCTGCCTGTCTGCCCCATCCAGCTTCTAAAGCTGGTGACAAGATGTGGAAAGGCATAGAAATCTGCATCAGCACTGCTCTTGTCCTGGATGGACATCAGCCTGCCCATCAAAGTAGTGTGCAGGTCACCTTCTTCCCCTCAGAAATGTTTGGACAGAGCTGCTGGATGTGATGTGTTGTTGTGGCTACAGTTTCCTTGCTTTCCCTAGCACCCTTTCCTTGAATCACCCAAGCACACCTTGCATAGTGCACACCCAGTGTGTACCCTTCAGCTGGCCACAGTGGTTTGCACGTGTGGCCAGGCAGGCTGGAGAACACTTGTGTTTTTGTTTTATGACTGAGAGCATGCCTAGTTAAGTTCAAACTGTTCCTGGTGCTGCACTGTTCCTCGTGTTACTGGAGGAGCATCTGCCAGAAGAGAGCAGGCATGGATGCCCACTGGCAAGCTGGACATGTACCCAGCTGCCTGTGAATCCATAGGCGCTGCTGCTCAGCCCACACGGACACCCTTGGCTTAAAACTCTGCTGCTGCCCTGACAGGGGATGGGCACAACAGCTCTGGCTTTGAAGGCAGCACTGTGCTGCCTGTGGTGGGTAACAGTGTGCTAGGTACCTCTTGCACCTGGTACTGCTGACCATGGGCTCACTGTCAGGTCTTGCAAGTGCCACCAGACAGGGATATAGGCTGGAAACCTCCTGTGGAAGGACAGAGCTGGAAGGAATCCTTCTCCTCCCGGATGCAAGCATCTGTATCCATGTGCTCTTTCTCCCTCACAACTTGTAGCAATTTTCTCATCTGGAAGTTTGGAAAAGTCACCGCCCTGACAGTATTTCTTGACAGCGTGCCTGTGCCACTTAAAAGCTACTGAGATTAAAAAAGACCAAAATAACCCCCACCGTTGTCAAAGACCTCCATCGATGCTTTTCATACCCTGCCAAATATTACATGTGATTAGTTGGTACGATACACAGAATAGCATCTGGTCCACAAGGAACGTGTCCAGAGATGGATGATTACTATCTGAATGAAAGTCCCAGAGTAGGGCTCGAGCCTGCAGAGCGTAACACAGAGGCCCTGTAAACACTTGGAGTGCCCACCCGCCTCCGAGCAGCACATGCAGCCGCCGTGGCCGCCGTCCAAGCCCGTCTACTTTCCCAGGGTTTGCTTTCGTTCTCAATTAAATTAATGAAAGTCCTCAGGCAGACTTGTACTTAAAAAAAAATAAGATTTTGGTCCTAGCCTCCCTTCTTAGGGTGCTGGGTTGTGTTTGTCCTGCAGGACATGTTGTCCCTCCTCCCACTGCGGTCATGCGTCATGGTTTGGTCCATCTACAAGGTCCTTTGGGACAGCTCTGGTCCCAGGTCCCCTGGGATTCTCGTTCTGGACATGGACTTTATGAACTCAGATGTTACCCAAATTCCCCTTTTCCTTTTAAAGAGAGAACGTTGTCCATGCTGCATGTTGGGGCAGGGACCAGAAGGAGCTGGTGTGGGTCTGAGTGTGCAGCTAAGGTGCCTGTGTTGTGTGGTTGTGCTAGTGATGGGAGGGCTCTTTAAAACAGCTTTTCTGATACCCGTGAACTTTGTCCTCCCTGTCCAGAAATAAATCTACAGAGAGAAACCAATCTCTGAGATGCCATTACAGTAGGCACCAGTAAGGACAGATTGTTGCAAACCTAGGTTTGTTCTCACACTGTATTCTAGCGTGCAAATCCTTTCCTCCCTGCATTGCAAGCCCAACTGGACAGCCAATGCTTTTGGAGTCTGCCCCATCCAGGCACTGACCACCTCTGCTGTGCCTACGTGCCAGATGAGCATCCTGGGGAGATGCCAGCACGGCACCCAAGGCTGGGCAGTGCCTGAGCTGAAGGGCCCGTGCTGGGGCTGGGGTGTAACGCTGGCAGCTGGCTCTGACCTCTTGGAAACCTCCTCTCCTGCTGGCTGCTTGTTACCTCCCTGGAGGCCCGCAGCAAGGTATCTGTTACATATGCAGCTCTCTCTGCCCGCTTGGGTGGTGGGATTTGTTGCCTGTACTCCTTTCTAAATCCCCCCAAAGACAAGATACACATGTGTTTGGAACCAGATATGCAGGCAAAACATCTCGGGGTTTGGAGGTAGGGACAGAGGAAGAAAAGAAGACAAAGGAGTCTCCTCCCAGCATGGAGTTAAAACCTGTGCTTATGTTGTGCTTGGCACAGTTTCCTCATTGTACTGCGCTGGGCGGTCGCTCTCCTCTGGCAGATGCTCTCCCCAGAGCTATGAGAAGTGTCCTAGGGAGATGAGTAGATACCATTTCAGATGAAGTTTGTGAAGTAAAATGTGCCATTGTGTTCGGAGCTATTGTTTCTGTTTTCAATATTGAAGTTACTCATGGTTTCCAGGGGACAATATATCAAGCAAAGCTAACAGGCTGTAGAGAAGATGTAGATTATGAAAACAGAGGGATTAAGTTTCATACATTAGGAGCTAAAGTCTCATCTCTCTCTTAGCAGTGGGAGCAGGGAAGTAGCCTTGCACACTCACAAAACTACCACTTTAAGTGAGGGTGTGTTTTCAACAGGCTTTAGTTAAAACTATGGTCAGCACTGCATGAGCAACTTAGAAGATTCTCTAAGGAAGGATTCTGTGGGTGCAAGTTCAATGACCATCCAGTGTATAAATTTGGTTTCAGAGAGTTTCTGTGCCAGGCTTTGCACCAGTTCAAACAAAATCAGTTTGCAAAGATGGGGTCTGGCTGGCTAAGTAGTCTGTGCCTAAAACACCCATGAAAATCCACTGTTACCTCTTTATGAGAGAGGAGTAAGGAAGGATTGAAGAGGGCATTGCATGACAGATGCGATTCTCCAACTCTTGACATCCCTTTTGGGGACTCCCTGAACCCAGGAGGAGTCGTCATACTGGCAAAGAAGGGGACCTCTTGATGAAGAGCCAGCCCCTGTTCCCACAAGATGCTATCCTAAATCTGTCATGTTACTGAGCAGATCAGGAGTTTGGTTCCCTGGATGATCTGACAGCACTGAACAAACAGCCTGTAAATCATGCTGACAATATCTGGTGTGTGTTTTTGCTAACAGTAAGGATGCAACCAGCACCCTGCTAATGGCTCCCTGCTGCTTTTCGATGCACCCTCCAGCACCCTGCTTGCAGCTGCAATGCAGTGTTTGATTCTGCTGCCAGGGTTTTTTTAAGGACCAGAGGGTTTTTTGAAGCCCTGCAGTCTCCTACCAACCCATCCAGCCTTTGTGCTGGGCTGACCTGAGTTGAGCTGCTCCTACTTGCACGAATTTAGGGCAGGCACTCTTTAAGTTTTTGCACTGTGAGGCCTTTAGGGTGGCTTGGTAAGGTTAGTGAACTGATAAACCCTAAAATCTTAGTGGGGCTACGCCGTATTTCAATAATTGGCTTGAAAGGGTTGAAATTTAAAGAAGGATGGAGAGTAAATATTTTTTTAAATGCCCAAGTGATGTAGGAGGCAGTGATTAATGGAAGTGACCTTGGTGCTTTGCTCCCTTTCAGTGAAGCTCTTCGACTTGCCATTGTGTTTAAAACTGGAACCTCGGCTCTGACAGTGCTGTCAGATGCAGTTCTGCTGTCTGAAGGCCAGAGCTGAGTGTCCAAGGGCACCATTGCTATAGTGTCTCTCACTGGGACATGCTGGTCTCTTGTTGCTGATGCACAATCTGAAAGAACACTTAAAGCCTGTGGGTTTTGTAGGGATAAAAAATTTCAGGATGTAAGGAAAGATGCTCTTCTTTTGAAGTTAGCTCTTCTTCGAGACAGGATTTTTACTGTGACCTGCAGTGAGCCTTTTAGAACATGCCTAGGTTGTGCAGCCTGAGCACCTGGGCTGGCTCTGGATATGCCAGCTTTAGAAAAAATTCCGGCAAATTGCTTGCACCCTGTCACAAAATGATGAGCCTTCCCCAGAAGCTAATTGACCTGATGGGGCATGGCATCAGCATGGCTCTGACATCTCTGCACGACCCTGTGGTGCCACATAACTGCAGCATTCATCTCTCTAAAACAGGCATTGTGGTGTGGCCTTACTTCCCAAGGATGCTGTCGGGACAAATCCTCTGTAGATACCAGAGTAACTGGGGACGTATAATCACCATGGATAGATGGAAAAGTATGAAGTAGCCTTTGTCCAAGCATCTTCCAGTGTGGTTAAGTTGGATGAGGCCAGTTTAATTTAGCACTGGGAAAAGAAAATGCTTCTGGCAGGAGACTTCAATAGCTGCTCTGTGAAAGGACAGTGTGGGCTTTCTGAGAAGCTCTTCAGAGATGCACCAAGTGCCTCTGTCATCCCAAACCAGCACCTCAGAATGTTTTGCCAGTCTGTGTTAGCCACAAACGCTGGGCTCGTTCTGTGGAGCCTTTAGAGAAAGCTGCATTTCTTTATGAAAAATACCAAATGTCTCAGCTGGGAAACAGCATTCCCTCTTTTGATGGATTGTGTTGGGGAAAGACCCCCAGTCTCTGCTCCCCGCCTTCTCCTCCCCTGGCTGTTTTAGTTGGATACTGAGAGGTTTGTAAGATTTCCAAGATTTCTTGTGGAAATTTTCAGACCTGAGAAAAGCATTTTCCCTTTGGGGATTACACCATGCTGTAAATGTCTGTTCTCTTTATTTTATATGCATTTTCCTGCTTTTGTTTGACTTTCTCACGGATTGCACTATATTTAATTCAGAACATATCCTATAATGCTGTAATTGTCAGGCATGTCAGCTGGTTATCCAGATGACTTTTTGCTGTAATTTTTTTTTCTTTCAAAATAAAAGGAAAGCAGTTGCTGCTGCTTCTCAGGGATTGAATTATTGCACTTCTCTTGCATGCTGTGGCATCATGTAACACCACAAGGGAGCCAGTGTCACTGGCTGCCTGATATAGTTATTCCTGCTGCATTGTGGAACCCATTACAGCTTTAGGAAGAGATGGAGTTTCACCTCCTTCTGCTGTGTAAGATGTCAGTTCTATGTGTGAGAGGCTAACAGATGAGCTCCCCTGGGCTCAGTCTGTTCCACGTCCTCACCCAAAGATCCTTTGCAAACTTTTCCTAGTTGGTGTTAGGCTCAGGAACAGCTCTGCTCTGGCCAGTTTTGAAGGAGTGGGAGTTAAGCAGACCTCCTGCTGTCTTGTGTCTGTGAGAGTGAACTGGTTTGTTGTTCCTGTGAGAGGGTGAAGCAGAGGAGAAATAAAAAGAAGCTCAGAGAAATCTAGAAAAAAGTTCTCTAACAGCTGTATGCTGTGGAGGAATCTGCCCCAGTGGCAGAGGTTTCATTCCCTGCCTTGCATCTCCTTCTGTCATTGATCTCAGCAGGTATGATGCTGAGCTGGAATAAATCAGGTCCTTCCACTTACATCATGGATGCTCCACTGATTAACCTTAGCAGAAAACCTATTCTAAAACCAAACAATTGATGAAATTATCTTCTCTAGACCAGTATGTAGAAGGTGAATCTGTGGAGACAGGCTCTTGTGTTCTCCGCTCTCTTGCCTGTTTTCACCCGCTGGCATTTAAATGTTGATATGTAACCTATTAGCATGAGATCCATTCTCTAGAAATGGTGGCTAACCATCTTCCTAAAGTGAAAGACCCCCTTGGATTCCCTGGTTAACCAGGATTTGGAATGCGCTATAGATGGACAAGCCCACAAATGAGAGGATAATCCTATCTGAAAACCACCAATAATACTTCTTCCATTTGCCTCTGTCCTGCTGGGTTTAGATGAGTGTAGTTCTTCTGAATTCAGTCTCTAACTCTTGCTCTGCAGCATAAGGCTCAGAGCCTGTGATGGCTCTTGATTAAATCTCACGCCACTTACCTGAGATCCGTCTCACATTTTGCAGGTGCAAAAGCAGAGACAGGACCAGAGAGGTTTATCCACAGGAAAACTGGCAGATGACAGAATTCAAACCCATCCTGGCCATTCCCTGTCTTTCAGATCACATGGTTTATAATTCAAAATATAGCTGATGATGCTGAAACCATCAGTCCCATCAGCAAGCAGCACAGCTGGTTTCCAGCTTCAAAATGAAAGGAAATTACTGTAGCTCCTCAGGGGTTTAATTAATAACTCCTATTCTGGTATCTTACCTCTCCTCATCTAAACTTGTGTTATCTTCATTAGGGACTTTCAGTCTTTTCTGATTTGCAGATGCCCTTAACCCCTGTTGCTGAGGATGTAAATTCCATCATCCCTAGTTTCAGACCCCTGGCAGTATCTTTGCTTTTCTTCCAGTTTCTTTGGCAGACTCTCTCAGAAGTGTGCACACAACCCCATACATGTATAGATGCCTCCTCTCTTCTTCCCCGTCTCCTAGTTGGCTGTAGCCGTTCTTTCCTCCTTGGGACTCTGAGATCAGATCAGCCTTGTGGGAAGGAATGTGCCTGATGCCTGACTGTTCTCATGTACTTTACCTTTCAAGTCCAGCAGTGTCTAAATTAAAGTTCTTGTCAGCTTGCCTCATTTTTAATGAAAAATGCATTTTCTGACGAGCGCTTGGAAAAAGGGAAGCTGATGTGCTTCTTGGCATTCAGTGTAGGAAGAATTGTAGTCCTGGCTATCTGAGTGGCCAAGAATAAGGTGGCAGGCTGAGGTTTCTAGGGGCACTTTGCAAAAACTCTGCTGCTCTTGGTCATAGTTTGATTTTCAACTGCTCTTACTCTGGGACACAAGTAAATTATACCCTGGAAAGGGAGCAAGGCCTCATCTCTCTCTGTGGAAGGTCAGAGTCCTTCATCCTTTTGCAAAGGTGGATGTTGTTTTGCTTGCCAAAGAAAAGGGCTTGCATGAAAGTCATCCTAAGGATCTTTGTTATAAATAAATCTCCCTGTGACTGCAGTGCTGACCTCCTGCGGAGCTTTGATTTTATCTGTGCACATGGCAAACCTGCATCCACTTGAAAAGGAACCAGAAAGATTTCCACACTAAGAGATTATGTGGGTGTCCTCATTTGCTCATTTTAAGAGGAGAACTTCACTTTTCTGACTGGAGGAGTTAAAACTGCTGCAAGGAAGGAAGGGGAGGAACCAACAGCCCAGCAGGAACCCATCTATAGTCTGTGGTGTAAGGCATAGGTGGAGGTCAGGTGAATGTCTCAGTGGATTAATTTCAGGGACTTGGATTTGGACACCTCAAAACCAAACCAGGAACAAAGTTCCCGCTGGCAAATGCTACAGGCTCAAGCCACTGAACAGTTTATACGTTCGTATCCCCTGCAGCGGTTGGTTTGTAGGAGAGTAAAAGCCTCTCCTGCAAAAGAGAAGTTGCCTCTTAGTCTTGGGTGCTGTAAGTCCTTACGTCTGCAGCAGCAAGGAATGTTGTTTCATGAAAATTTAACCAAGATAGGTAAAATGTAGTAAGTAAATTATCAGGAAGATGCTTGGCCAGAGATGCTACTTGCAGCATCTCAAAGGGTACTTGTTTTTCTTTATTAAGATTTTTAACCAGGTGTTACCATTGCAAAGCAGATGGGGCAGAATCTTATTTTCACAGCAGAGCTGATGTGAAATGACCAGAGATGCTGTTACCAGCAAACACAAATGGTTCTTGTGTGCTGGAGCGTCTCTTTCTTCATGGCATATTTGCATTTTAGGTAAAGGTGGTCTGAAGCAGAAGAGATGAGAAGGAAGATGCCTGGAGAAGTGGTTGAGTTTATACTCTGAAATCTTCCTCTTCCATTCTTGCAAGTCAAGTGATTTCATGGTTATGTACAAATAGAAAGGAGTGGAGTGGGCCAGTGCTCTTGAGTCTGCTTTCATTTTAATGAGCAGCAATTCATATGAGTAAATCCCTTGATTTTTAAAGAGATTAATTGCATGATCATTTGCTGACCACTGCAAGAAAGTCATAATCTGGACCACGAGGTTTTATAGCAGGTCTTCTAAAGGAGTTTTGGGCAGAAGCAAGAACAAAGGTGCTCAGAACAGAAGGCAGGACCTGGGTAGGAAAGATGTCAGCAAACCGAGAGCAGTTTGAAGAGACAAAGCCTGGAGAGGCAATTTTGGTGGTGAGTTATCTGTGGACACGCATCTGTTGTGCCAGAAGTGAGAGTGGGATGTGTTTGTTCAGCCTGACTCCAGACATGCTGCCTGAATGGATGGAAAGCTCCCTTCCTGGTTTCCATATACCCTCCCTGTTTCCAAACGGATCCTCCGCCCTGTGATACAGGGACATGGCAACAGGTTTCTTTCTGCTCACTATACCAGTCATGCAGTTGGAGGCTCCTCCTCATTGTAAGCAAATGAGCTGAGCTCCTCCAGGTTTGCCAAAATGCGCTGCCCAGCTGTGGTTTTTTTGTCTGCCCAAAGCCAGCTACATCCCTAATTCAGTTCTTTGGGACTCTGCATCCAGACTTCCCATCTTTGCCTTCATACTGGGATGATTTTACTCCAGGTGACAGAATTGCTTTCTGATTTAGCACACTTTGTCCCTAAGTTAACTGTCACATATCAAAGATGTGAGCAACAACTTGTGGAAACTGCCCATGTCTGAGCAGAATAACCTGGGGCATTAAGTGAAGGGGTTTTTTCATCAGTTGTATGTGTATTTGCAGTTATAACAAGAATAACTTCCTTTAATGGAAAAACATTTGTCACACACCAAAGAGTTTTTGACTTTCAGATGCTCTGCAGACAACTAATTAAGAGAACTGAAAATCTGTGTATTGGTCTTTGTCTGTTAATCATGTGAGGAGAGGGCTGTGCCTACCAGGAGGAGTTCTGGTAGCTCAGCCCTTAACTTTCTTCATTCCCAGCTACTCCATTTGTCTCCTCTTACCAGAGCTGGACTAAGTGGGGACGTTAGGCACTGGCTCAGGACACGCCATCACCTTTGGAAGATTTGAGATGTTTCATTCAGGTCCCCTGATGGTTTTTTCTCTTGTATACATCTCTTCCTCATCTTCCACTTTGCATCCTTCTCTGTGATACAGAACCCTGCTTTTCTAGGACTTTAGGTCTAACTTGCACTGGCTTTGAATGGCAGAACTGGGTGCAGGAAAGTGCTGAGGAAGGCTCCCTGCTTCTGCTGCACTTTGACTTTAACATCCTGAAGGATCCGTGGCTTCCAGAGTGCCCCTGCCTCCCCCAGCTCCCTGCCATCCAGACCCTCCCAGTGAAGGCAAGAGCTGGGGTAGAAAGTGTAGTCTAGGAAAATTTAGCCAAATCTTCCAGCTGTAGTTTATTGTATCTATTTTGCTGATATCCACCCTTTAGATAAATAGCACTAAGTTACACACGTTGTGACCCTCTTGATGTGGTTAAAAAGGCTTGTATTAGCCAAGCTAATCTAACTCCAAGAATAACCATGGGAATTTGACTGTATCAGTTCCAGCTTCAATCAGTCACCACATAGTAAAGTGAGAATTGCCTTCCTGGCTAAAAGTGTAGCAACAGTGAAACTTCAAGTCAGTAGGTGGGGATTCCCTCCCCCTCTTTTTTTTTTCCCCCTCTTCTTTGAAGGAAACTCCTGCCCATGCTTGACCTCAGACACCCAGAGCTCTACCTACAAGAAAACAAAATTTCCCATTTTCAATAAAAAATGTGTCTCTGTAGGCAGAAAAGCGAGTTAGCTAACAATCCGCAAAGCTATGGTCTATTTATTTACCAGGCTGACTCCCTGATGGGGAAACATGTGGGATCTTTTAAGTTCTTCTCCTGCACAGATGTTCCTTCTACTCCCGAGTTTCCTCTTGATCTTTGGTTTGCTGTGCCATATGGGGAAAACGCTGGAGATGTTGTGTGTAGTGGAAGACGAGAAGGATTCTGCGTGCTTAAAACAAAACCACTAAAAAATAAAAAAAATAATTCTGACTGTTTTTTCCCCAAGTTAGCAAAAAAATATTTTTAAAAGGAAATCTGTCAAGCTAGCAAAACCGCTGTTAACTCACAAAGGCTCCCTGTTGGACACGCAGCACTGATGAGATTAAATGCTGATTGACGAGTATCCCCTCCCTTCCCCCAGCTCTTGCTGCCACTTCGGGTATTTGTATTGAGCTGTAGATCCAGTTCAGGTGAGGAGATCGGGGTTCTGCAAGGGCAAGTAACGTGACTGCTTGCTTTTCCTTCCTTGCCTTCCTCAGAGATCACAGGGGCTGCAGACTGTGAGTTGAAAGATGTCTCTCCTGGTCTGTTGGAAAGGAGCCCTGGGGCTGGCAGGAGCTTTGCAGTTCCCCCTGCCTGAGGGAGCCAGGGCTTCTGAGTAGGGAGGGGACATAGAGCATCGCAGAGACATCGTGCATATGAAACGTGGGGAGAAATGAAACAGAATGTGAAGATTTGGGTCTCTATCTTGGTAGCACCACATGCTGAATGAGAGCGAAAGGTTGCAGAGGGTGAACGGGAGAGATGAGAGGCTCTGGAAGTTTTCAGGTCTGGAGTTGGTCTCTTTTGGGCAAGTCCATGATGGTGTTACTAGAGCAGGTGCATTTTTCTGTCTGAGGCCTTTCAAGTTGGTCTTCAGCCTCAGTGGCACTGGTCCATCAGGTCTCATCACCCAAGGATATATTGTAGGGCTCCTTTAGGAATGTCAGATCAGCATGCAGCTTTCCTAGGGTAGGAAACCATGTGCTAAAGGGTACTTGGCTGAGAGCACACCCACCCTGAGCTGTGCTTTCAGGCTGTTCGTGGAGCTGGTGTTCTGTGGGATGTTTTGCTCTCTGAGGCCTCCTTGCCTGCTGTCCTCCATGTAGGGACTGCACTGGAAGATATTCTCCAAAACCCCATCTCTGTCTCCCTGGGAGAACAGGAATGCTTTGTCTTACTGGACCGGGGCAGTGGGTCTTTCTGGCTCTGCCATAAAAGCAGAGCAGGTGTGCTTATTAGATGTGCTTTCATCTGGTTGCCTGAACAACATTTGTAGCCAGGAGGGTGGTCTGTCAGATGGACAGGTAGAACCTGTTGCTCCACCAGCACAGGCAGGCTGTGTATTAGAGACAAGGCGTGTATTTTGTAGCAAAAACTGGGAGCCTAATTTTAGAATGGCAGCAAGGCCAGGCTCAGCTGTCTGCCTGGGCCCTGTCCCAGCTCCTCTGTGCTGCCAGAAACTTGCCCTCCCTTTCTTGGAGTGAACTGTATGATACCTTTTTAAGTACAGGCTCCCCTCCAACAAGACAAAGTAATTCCTGCAGTTGCTTTTGTCTTAAACCACACACAAACCAAGGGATCCCTTGGTCCCTATGCAGACGGTCCATGTTTCCCCCTAAGACGTTTGTTGTGCTTCCTTTGCAGATGCAGCTTCTGGACAAGTTCCCTATTGAAGGAGGCCAGAAAGATCCCAAGCAAAGAATCATTCCTTTTCTACCAGGTAATGCTGTGGGGAAAGCTCTAAATAAGATGGGTGAGAGCAGCTGGAGACTGCCGTTCCCCAGCTACTGTCTCCAGTACTTTTGTGACCATTCTTTTAAATGCCTTTTCCCTGGGAGCTCATGCACCCAGCCTTGTGATACCAGACCTCCACCTCCTCCTAAAATAGCTGGCATGGTGTGTAGGGCTCTCAGGGGATCTTGCATCAGCTGTTCAGATTCAGGTTGGCTCATGCCCTGTCACACAAAGGGATTTGATGGCTTCTGGGGGGCTATGTCTGTGGAGTGCAACCAGGCCTGAGCCTGAGCAGCCTGAGCTCAGACCACCACTTGGGAGACCACTGGCACTGGAGTCAGTCTTTGTCATTTCTGGATGCTATGGCTCTGCAGACACTGTTACTGTACAAGAAGGAATTAATAACTGGAGTTGCCACTGGGATAGAAGGGAAACTGAAGGAAGGTTAAATACAAATAGGGATTTCTGCAGTGCTGGCCAGAAAGATATTTACTTATCTTTTTGGCCTGAGCCACTGTCCCTCTGACAGCTTTCGTAGAGGGCCTGGACATGATGGATATTCTGTCCTCAGGGTAACAGCACACACTTCTACGCAGCTTCTTCCAGCAGCGGCTGCAGGGATGGCATGGGGGAGGTGAGCCAGACCACAGCGTGCTCTTGGAAGTGCAGGCTCTGGCCAGCTCCCTATTGTCTGACTGCACGATTCTGGCTGCTGGCTTAAAGTTTGGCTCGCTGCACTGCTTGCCAGGATAAATGGAGTATTTTCAGCCTGTTAAAAGGTCTGTTCTGCCTCCCGCTATAAAAAGAAGATCACAGCTCTTCCCTTAAGGTCTGTGAAGAGAAGCTGTGATGGGAGGGTTTAGTCCTATCCAGGAGCGTGCTGCACTCCCCAATGCTATTTGCAGGCAAAACAGCTGCTCCAGATGTGTGGTGAGCAAAGCTCCAGGGTTACTGGGGAGAACGGACTTAGAAACCAGCAGCACAAATACACAATACAAACATCAGAGCCACAGCAGGGCAGCACAGCTGCCTGGCAGCGTGCTGGCAGCCTCCATCGACCTTGTGGAAGGCAGTCCCAGGCTCGGGGTTTGCTCTGCAGTGTTCTGCGCTGCACCCAGCCTCTGCAGCCAGAGAAAGGTGGTGTTGCCATCTATTTCCTATCTGGGGTGAGGAGGAAAGTCCCAAAGCGGGCTCTCTTTTTAGCTGTATCACCAACAAACTCCTAGACAAATCACTTTGTGAAACCTCTTTGTGATAAGAATGGATAATGCTGGCCTGCCTTTCTTACCGGGAAGCCTTTTGAGGTCCTTGAAAGCACTATACAGGAGTGCAGATGGCTTCACATGAGGTGCTGTAGGAAAATCCTGACTGCAGGTAGCATTTGTTCCTCCTGTATTGACTGTCACTGGCCTATCTGTTTTATTTTCTCTTAAGAAAATGTTGGCTGACTGCAGCCTTTGTGCAGATCTTAGTGATGGATGTCTTGATATATGGGTGCGTGATACTTGCAGAGGATGAGATAAACCCCATATGCCCATTACAACACTTCCTACTCTTCCCACCCTCTAGGAACATGAGGGAGATGGTAGTGCCACATGTCCTTGAGGGGAAGAGTTATATCTAGAAAACATTTGGGTTGACTTAGTGTCCCAAAGAGAGAGGCTGCCAGAACAGAATAGACCTCAGCTGTATTTAATTTAAAATTTCTGTGATATGTTCTACTTTTGATATCGAATCTGCCTCTTTCTTGTTGGACTGCTGAACAGCCCTTGTTGCTTTACCCAGGAACAAGGTGACTCAGCTAAATGTCAAACAATGTCAAACTCCGTTAAATAAACTAGCTGCCATAATTAGAATACGCATGGCATTTCTGCAGCTGGAGCCGTGGATTACGGAAACGAATACCTAGCTATAAACTCCCTTAATTAAAAAATGGCAAGGCAGATGTTTGTACTTAAATCCTACTTTATGAAGATGTTATGGTCCTGCTTGCTTATAGTGGGCCTGATTCAGCCAAGCTGGAGTGGCTCTGCATGCTGGGTTCTGAGTGCCCTGGGTTTGCTGTGCCACTTGCAGGGTAGGACAAATCCCCCCATCAGGTCTGGCTTAGGAAGTTGGCATATTCCATCCTGCAACTCCTGTTTGTTGGTGCTCTCCTGAAATAATAATCAGTGCTTGACTGTGCTGGAAACCTTTTACCTATAAAACCAAGGAAAGTGTAGTGGAGTTCAGAGCCTTGCCCCCCAAGGAGAGACCATACCAGGTTCAGCAGCAGGAAAGGGCAGTGCTTCTTTCCTCTAGACACCTTTATCTTATGTTCATCAATTTCTTTCTTCAAATATATTTACCCTCATATCTCCCTCACACAAATAAGGACTCTACGGCTTTCAGTGCCATGAAGAGGTGCAAAGAAATTACAAGCAGTGCCAGGTAGTCCTGTAGAAAATGTCCCGTGGACAATTTTGTAGTTTTGTTTTACTTTTTGAGAGTCACTTCTTAGCCTTCAATTTTTTTGTGATTTTTTTTAAACCATACTGAGAGGGCAAAAGTGGTATCTTCATCTTCTTTTCTCGTTTTGTCTTCCTCTCATGAGTTTTTTCCATTCTTCTCACTGATTTCTCTTTTTAATGTTGGAAAATACTGCATCTGGAGGGGTTGTGCAGAAGAAAACTGCATAAGAAACTCTGTGGATTGGCCAGAGAGCATTTTTATAGTTGGTGGTATGAATTTTTTCCTTTGGAGAGAGACTGTGGAAGAGTTAGAATAAAATTTGCTGCAAAACCCCCTCTCTAGACAAAAGGTGGTTTGTTGCTCTAAGAAGCCATGGATGGAAAGAGCTGTTTGAATGTACCAGTGTGGCTGTTGGTTGAGCCTATTTGCAATACACTGATTTCTCCATCACTCCTGCTGCATATCTGAAGAATGATCTTTGGAGTGTGGATGAGGAGTTTTGCTCCCTCCCTGTCAGGTACTTTTGTATCTCCAACAGCAGAGAGAAGGGGTTATGGATTTGGGCTCCCTATTTCAGGGATTTTGAGGTAATTAATGAAGGAATTTCAGCTGGAGGGAGAAGACTCGTCTGCTGAGCTTCTGGAGACCACAGTGGCAAATGAAATGGCAGAGACAGGGCAGTGCAACTCTGGGATTAACAGTTTTGCAGTGATTGACCCAAGGCTCCAGGCCTTGCATTGTTTTTCATTTCTCTTGGCACTAAATGGGAGAGGCATCTGGAGACAAAGCTGAAGTTGGAGGGATGTCAGCACTTCTTGCTCCACTGTGTCTTCCAAAGTGCAGCCCTGGGGAAAACGTGCTGCATGGCATGAAATCATCGTGTCATGCTGGCTGCTGGGCTGCAGATCCCTGCTCTGGAGAGAGGCTTGGGCTTGCCATGGCATGGAGGGCTGGCCATTGATGATGGCAGGCCCTTGCACTTCCCACACAGATTCCAGCTTGATCCCTGCCCGGACTTCAAACCACTTTTGACCCCCACTGGAGAAACAGGAGGTTTTTGCATAGGATGTGCCGGAAGGGGAAAATCTTCACTGGGTGCCTGCTCTGCAGCTTCCATGCTGCCTGGAGAGGGAGACATCCTGTTCAAGGTGACTACTCTGTGTGCCTGATTTTCCTAACTCTTGGGAAGTGGAGTCCTATCCCAGGCAAGCAGGGTGATCAGTGCAGGCTGTCCTACCAGCTTGGTCAGGCAGCTGGAGGAACAACACCCCAGCCTGGCTCCAGTCCCTGCCTCCAGTGCTTGGGAGCCTCTACCAGAGAGGCACCTTCTCTCTTCTTTTTTTCCCCACTCAGGCTTTCCTCCTCCCTTGACTAGGGCGAGGAAAGAGGAATCCATTTTGGGGCACGTGCTGCCAGTGTAGCTTGGTGGCTGTGTCCCAGGGCGCTGGGAGAGATGCCAGCATGGGAGATGAGATGTCACCCAGCTGCTGTCGCCCCGCTGTGCCCTGCTGACCTGCTTTACCCCTGAGAAGAGAAACACTCCAGCACCACCTCAGAGGGGTCTCTGGGCCTTTCTCCTTCGTGGGCCCTGGGGCAGCGGGAGCACACAGTGTGCCTGCTGAGGCGTTTTAGGGACAGGCAGCAAATTCAGGGCGGCAGAGATCCCTGCTGGGAGTGCGAGTTGGGCCCTGTTCTCTGCTCCAGAGCTGTGGCATGTTGCTCCTGCTGGGAACAGCGGGTGGGAGTGGGGTGAGCTGATCCCTGCCGGGAGGGCCTTGCCTGACTGCTTAATCTCTGGGCAAGGCTCCCGGTTCCCCAGTCTCTCCCAGCCCGAGGCTTGCTGGAGGCTGTTCCTGCAGCACAGGAGCGAGCTCCAGCCGAGGGCAGAGCCATGTGTGAGTCAGGAGGGCTGCGGGAAGGGAGAGGTTCGCTCGGAGAGGGCGCGGGCGGCCGCCCCAGCACCGCCCAGATACCTGGGGCTGCTGAGGGGTGCCGGCCGGAGCCTCCCCGATTTGCACAATGCAGGAGGATGGGGAATAACTTCTCCCCGGTGCCGGCTGAGACCTTCCTCACCTCTGTTTCTGCCACTCTCGGGCTGCAGTGGGGAAGGAGACCTGCCGATGAACTGCATCCCAGGTGCTTATGTCTGCTTTTTCGTTTCGGTTTGAGGTGTTGGGTTTGGTTTTTTCCCCCTCTCCTCTCCAGTGCTGTCTTTTGGGAAAGATGAAGCTGAGGAAAAGGGCTTCAGTAGGTTTGCAACAGCAGGATTTTGTCCACGGTGATGAGAGCAGGGGTTTTTTGGGTTGGTTTTTTTGGGGGTTTTTTGGGGGTTTTTTTGTTTTTTGTTTTTGTTTTTTTTTTTCCTTTCAGCTTTTCACCTTTTGTTTTGCTCTGGGCTGGAGGAGAAGCAGTGTTTTGTTCAGAGAGCGTGTGCTGGAGCAGAGATGATGGGTTCGTCCTCACACAGCCAGCACCACAGTGACCCTCGGGTCCAGCCATTCATGCTCCACCTGTGTCAATCGAGAGCAGGATCAGCAAAATTAGGATGTGGCCATGTGTAATTTTGTCAAAGGTGTTGCATTTCAGCAGGGTACAGTGCATGGAAAGTGTTTTCAACATTCATTCTGCCCACCTTGGGAGGCAGGGGGATGATGACTAAGGCACACACTGGCTGGGGAGGAGCCTTAGAGCATACAGAGATATTTTTATTGCAGGCTGTTTTCTCCTTTGGAGGGCTGGTTGCTAGCAGAGCATTTAAAAGGAAATGCATTCCCTGCCCTAATTCCTAGCTGTATTTTATGTGCAAATTTCAGATTAGGTTTTAATTTTTGATTATTCTGTCCTTCACCAGTCTGAGCCAGGGCAGCAAGTTATTAGTAAGTGATTTAAACTTTTTTTTTGAGTAATTCTGAATTCCTCAGAATTTCATTTCTGACCTACTCAGAAACGAACAGTGTTGCAGCAGTTCAAAGCCAGTCAAAAAGTAGCATAAAGATTAAAAAACCCAAGAGAGATCAGACAAAATTCTCTTTATCAAGGCACATCTTATGTTTTAGATTAAAATATGAATTAAGTTATTTGAAACAGTGTTCCTTTAATATGCAGGAGTAGTCTTACAGGCATGATAGGCATACACACACACAGAGCAGAGTCTCAAATGTCTGGTTTGCTGAGCCTTACCTGTGTAACACCAATAACCAAGCTGTTCTGCTGTGCTTTTCTGAATATGAGGCAACGAACTCCCAGAAGAAAGTGGGGCTCTGCCCCCATTCCCTTCCACCACCTGCAATAAGGCAGTATTGCAGTCCCCTGTCCCCATCTCTGAGGAGCTGCCAGAGGGTGGAGAGGTGACCCATGGCACTGTGGCATGAGATGCTGTGGGCTTGAAGAGCTATGGAAATCTTTTTGGGGGCCATTCCATAATGCAGTGCAATTTCGTTTTAATATACATATTTTACATTTTCCTGCCTGTTCTCTGAAAGGGGAGAGTGCTTCCAGGTTTAAAACAAACTTATGTTTGAGCCTGGATATTGTGTTAGCAAGACAGCTAACAGGTCCTTGGCTTCTTTCCACTCCAGCTTATTTAGGACTTGGGTGATGCCAAGCTTCTGGTGAGCTGCCCTTCAGCAGCTCCTATTGTTTGAGTTAGCGGTTTCTATTGTGTCTTTCTATTTTCTGCCTTGCTAGGAGAGCTATTGTGGAAAATTCATCTCCTGTCTCTCACAAGAGGAGAATGGATTTCCTGTCGGCTCTGGGCTTGAAGGGAAAGCAGAGGCTGCCGGGAGGAAGCGGCTGTTCCTCAGCCGGGCGGCAGAAGGATTGATGATTTTGAGGGGAACAGGCGTATTCTTTTCTTTAGGCTCTGTGGAGATATTTTTAGGGTTTAAGTGTTTTCTGGTTGAAAGACAAGTCGTCAAGTATGAGGTCATAGGATGCCCTAAGGCTGCTGCCTAGTGAAAAAGCTGTGGAAAAGGCATGGCCAGCGCCAGCTTTCAGAGGTGCCGCTGAGGAGGGAGCTGTAAGGAGCCCCATGGACTGGAGTGCAGGGGGCTGCTGGCTTTGCATGCTGAGCCTGTTTCACAGGTCAGGCCTTCTGAAGGTCTTTGGACATTAATAGGGCATGAATCAAGGGTCTGATTCCGTTACAAAAGGAAGAAAAAGTGGGAAAAAATATTCCTGGTATCTGCCCAAATACCTGGTCATCTTCTCTCTGTCAGTCTCTTCTGAGTCCTTTCTCAGCATACAGATCCAAAATCCACCAATTGACAGCTGAAATGAGGGGCTGGAATAGAAAACGGTTACAGAATCTTTTTCTGGGGCTTGTAAACCCACTCTTCTCACACACATTAAGAACTCTGTTTTGCTCAACCAGAAACCACCTCTGGGCAGAAATCAGCATATGCAAAACATGATATGCCTCTCGTTAGACCACTTGAATCTCCTGATGAGGATTTTGTAATGATCAAGCCACAGTTTCAAGGGAAAACAAAGAATGGAAAGGGATTTGGGTTTGGGTTTCCTTGAAGCCAGAGCTAATGGGGATTATTTATTTTTTTTTGCAGCTCTGGATGCTAGACTGAAAGGCCAGGGAAGGTTTTCAGTGTAGTCTAGCTGCCTGGACTCCTTAGGGAAATATACAGACGTTTTTACTCAGAAATTAGTTGGATTTTGATTCTTGTTTTTAAAGGCAATAAATAAACACGATTATAGACTTGAAAAGCAGTTTGAGTTGCATTGGGCTCGTCGTTTCCTCAGGCAGCCATTCCAGATGAGTGTGCCCTCTACTACTATAATTACTTTTTAAAAATAACTCTGCAAGTCTGTAATCTAAAGTGGGTGGTATGTAGCAAGTCTGAGAGCATTCTGCATTCAACCCACAGACTGGGGAGAGGGTGACTTTATATAAGGGTTTGCTTGTCTTCCTCCCTGGTCTGAAATCTGACTTTTTCCCACAATCCATCAACAAATGGCCCATACAATGAAAGTGCTTTTTAACACAGGAGTCAAGCTTGCCAGGGACTCAGATGGCTTTGCAGCCCCCCAGGCTCTAGATATTCCCTCTGGATATTACTTATCTACCTAATCTTGTCTTTGCTGTATTCAGATTTAAGTTGCCTGAGCAATAGAGGAGAGAAGAGCCCAGCTGAAATTCACAGCTAAGTAAGAGTCTAGACCTCTGTTTGAATCTGTTTTCAGCCCACTTTGCCTTTTGGCTGGGCCAGCTGATTTATTTATACACTCACATGCTTAAAATAGGTTGTGATTTTTTTTTTTTCCTGTAGATTAGAAACAATGAACCTGGGAATTTGCTGCTCGATTTCTCCTACTTTATTATCTCTATCTATTGAGCTTTTTAGGTGGTGATGTTCTCTAATCTGGTGGGTTTGCAGACCTCCCTGCTCCACAGCACAGCCTTTTCAGGCTCATGGACATGTTTGTTGTTACTCATAAGGGGTTCTTTATACCCAGGAGCAGAGTGAGGGGATACTGCAGGCAGGGATTTGCCAAACTTAATCTATTTTCACTATAATGAAATAACCCATGGCAGTGTCTACTCCCCTGTGGGGTTTCTTTTTTAGAGTTTAGTCCCATTTAAAGGGAAAGCTGAGGTAGAGAGAAGGAAATAACATGGGAATTAGAAAGAGGAAGCCAGGGGTAGGTAGATGAGGAAAGGAAAGTAAGTCCTAGAAGTGGGAAATTCAATCTTCTTGAGCTTCTTCCATTCAGAGAGGTGCTAATACAGGCCCCAGGCTTGTACACAGGATTGAGGTAATTAATGTTTGCCCTCAAATTTCCGTGGGTCTGAAGTTAAGCACTTCCACTATGTCGTTTTCTATCAGGGTTTTGCCACCTCTAAATAAAGAGCAGAACATTACATTCCTTCTGCTTTTACATCCTAAGCATCAGCAAGTTCAGACTTGTGGGGTGCTTCTTGTATTCAGGGCTCTGAACAGCACAGGGCTGACCTGGAATCAGCAAAACATTTGCAATCTGGTTTGCCCATGA
Source organism: Oriolus oriolus (assembly GCA_013400235.1). Classification (NCBI taxonomy): domain Eukaryota; kingdom Metazoa; phylum Chordata; class Aves; order Passeriformes; family Corvidae; genus Oriolus; species Oriolus oriolus. Next base: position 1,125,753 of record VXBT01009500.1, on the reverse strand, counting down.
TGGGGTTTTATTGGTGTTGCTGAGTGCACTGTTAGATGTGATTCCCACCAAATTCTTCCAACACTTCTCACCAAATGCTGGGTAGTTTGGTTTTGTCTCAGGCAAGGAGTAAAACCATCAGACTGGAGTACAGGAGAGAGGCATTTGAGCCTATTCCCACCGGGCAGTGTCGTCATGGCTGGTCTATTTAAATCGTTAGATGCGGAGAGCAGAAGGAAGAATGTTCCTGTATTAATCCCGCCTCCTACAAAACACAGCAAATGCAGATTTGTGTGTTTAGCAGATTTCCTCTTGGGAAAAGAAGTCTCCTATAGATAATAATTCTTTTAGCAACATCTCCAGTGAACGAGGCTTTGTCCGAAGAACAAAGAAAAAGGCACAAGCTTGAAATATGCCTGAATTTCCTGAGTGCGCTCGCCGCTGTGTGCAGGCAGGAAACTCTGTTAGTCTGGTTTGGATGTTTGCTCTGAAGCGGCATAAACAGAGTGTCGGGTCTCCTGGGATCCTGATCTGACCCATGGACCAGGGAACAGGAGTTTCTCTGAGCTGCAGCTGTGAGAAGGACTGCCACAGTCACAGGCAGCTCTGTGGCCACATCCCTGACTGTCCCATTTCCCCTCTGGCCACATCCCCCGAAGATCTTGGGAGAATGCAGGGGCCAGCAGCAGAGGTGAGCAGTGCAGCTGCAGTAGACCCAGCACACGTGAGTGTTAAGCTGCCAGCCAGCAGGGAACTCATTTCCTGCACAATTATGGAAACAGCTGATCTGTGACATTTTAAGAAGGGGAGAAAATACAGGGCAGGGGAAGGAAGGCCCTGGCTACATAAATATTTACTCTTGCACAGTGTCCCGGCCACCGTCTTCTTCCAGGGTCTGGGAGAAGAAGGGGTTGCTTGCTGCTGGCTCTGGCACGTGGTGACAGGGGCTGGGGGAGCCACCAGTGGGCTGCCTGCAGCTGGAAGGAGGCCACTGTCTGCCAAGCAAAAGCTGCTCTGCTGGAGTGTGATACTGCCCTGCTTGACCCACCTGCTTCCTGCTGCATCCCACAGCCAGGGATGTGCTGCTGGACCACTAAGAGCTTGTTTGAATCACCTGCCTGGGCCTCCTTTCCCATTTCTTGGTCTAACAAAGTCTAACAAAGCCAAGGCAGCGAGATAGCTCTGCTAGTGACAGGTACCCCTGCTCCTTCCCAGGGAGCAGAGCAGCCATGGGATGGGGGTTGGGGAAATGAAGACACAAAGTGTTCCAGGGTAGTGCTGCTGCAGGCAGTTGAGGTGTCCAGGATCTCGGGGCTGCAGCACCTTGTGTGATGCCATCACCACGTCACATGCCCACCACCAGCCGGGTCTGGAGCAGATGTGAACTATATTGTGAGCAGAGGAGGCACTCAGAGGCACATTGCTAGATCTGATTGAAAAGACCCTTGGACACAAGTCCAAAAAAAGACCCTCAGAGACAGGAAAAGGCTTTTCTTGTGGTCATGGTGTTGTTCAACCTGATATAATACTTGTTTTCAATTTCTTTCCCTCACCCTAGGCAAAAATGTTATTTTTTACATTCCTGTCAAAGAGAGGATGAATTGACTCTCTCTGGTCTTTAAATACTGCTGAGTTGTCCTTGCATTAGCCCCCCTTGGCTGTGGTGGTGGCTGCTGTGGTATCTGACCATCGGGGCATTTCTGAAGTCCCTCCTGTGTGTACCCAGCAGATGAAGGGAAGGCTGTGGCGTGCTTTGCTTTGTCCAATTTGTGTTTGTAGCCAGGATTGCACAGTCTAAGCCATGTTTCTGTAATGCAGTAATCTGAAGTGACTCTGTCAGCATGGGGTGATGTGTGTGAGGAGATTCAGTAAGTCCTGGTAGGAATGAGACCCATCCACTGCCCTCCCAGTGCTGTCTGTGAAACCAGAAGAGTTGGAATAGGTGGGATTCGAAGATTTGTTTCATGGAAGCAGCTGATGTGGTAGGAGAAGGTAACTCCAGCCTGTTGCCCTCCACCCCTTTCATCAAGGAAATACTGGCTAAGCTTGCTCCCCAGAACATGCACCGTCACTCAGTGAATAAACACAAGGGATTTGTTGTGGGTTAATACTGCTGCTGGAAATCAAACCCTGTTCGTGGTCAGATGACATCTTTTTTCTTGGAAAGGGACCAAGGTTAAGAAGACAAGGAAGGCAGGTTAGTTAAAATATGTCAAAGTCTCTTGGGTGTAAGTAAAGACTATAAATAAAAGCCTTTTAACTTGGAAAAGAACTTTAGAGTGATATGATCAGGCTGAATTTAGTCCAAATATTGCTTTATGCCATTAAGCTGTTATCAGGTTTTGGTTCAACTGCAATAGTTTTATGGCTTTGCTGCAGTGGGAACAGTTGCAGCCTTTATGCAAGTAAAGCATTTCCCCTGAAACATTTGCAGGGAAGACTGCTGTATTGTGCAGGAACCTGGGAGTGAAACTGCCTGGAAACGAATAGCTGGGAAGGTCACCTCCCCTAAATATTTTTTTTTTTTTTTTCCTCGTTCCAGTGTAGCTACACAATCTAAGGATTTATATTGTGAACAATGAGGGGATTTAAGTGAGGTTTAGTTTTACATTCCTGTTAATGAATCTTCAAACTTAAGAATAAAAGCTGAACATTTTTACTTATTTCCTCTTAAACTACAAACATGTCTGATTCAGCAGTGTCTTGAGATGATTTGTCAGGATGAGAAAATAAGTCACATCCCTCTTCCTCTTGGGATTAATAGAGAACAAGAATAATCCTGTACCCATAATATTATTTCAGTTGGGCTTGCATAATAGCCTGGAAATGGTTATACTCAATGCAATGCTTTGTAATGATGATGTTTCATCCTTTGAAGTTAGGTTAGTGCATGTCACAATGTCAGATCTGCACAAATAATAAAACACACACACTCCTTCAGTTTTTCTTAGCTAGCCTTCATTTTCTGGTCCAAGTTTTGCTACAGTCAGGTAGAAGAGAATGGATTTTAATGCTGTTATCCAGCACCATCACAGCCCAAAAAGTCCCGTCTCACATTTGGTGTGTTTGTATGTCACTGTGTGGCTGAGGGTTTAGGAAGATCCTGGTGTTTCTAAGAAGTCTTGCTGTGTGCATGCCTGTGCTCAAAGTCTCTGCAGAGTGTGAGTAACTCCACCAAAATCATTGTAACTGACCCTGTCCATGAGCCAAGGTTTTCCACACATCTGGGCCCTTATTCTGGCATTCATTAAAGAAAGTGAGAGAAATCAGGCCTCCTGTAATTACTTACAATCTGTGAGCTAGGCACATATGTAAATATTTTCAGGGTCACAACTTAGCTCTTTACTTTTAATATACTTTGTTATTAGTAATCGGTTTTGAAGAGATTGAAAATCCCACCCATAAGTTTCTGCAGTGTCAAGCCTGCTCAGCCTTGACCTCTGCTCCCAATGGTATCATTGGATTTACTGTTGACTTCAGCAGGAGCAGTCACAGCGGGTCTGAGTGCTTTTGAAAACCCTTTCCCTGTGTTTTTCTGTGTAAAACCCATCACTGTAGCTGCCAGATTATATGATACTAGGGTTTAAAATGACTTAAGAATGAAATCAGACTGATAAGAAGGCTAAGTTGTAATAAAGCTAAGCAAAGTAAACTTGCTTTCTTTCTAAGACAAAGTGACTTTCACAGGGTTTTAATTTTCTCTGGCCCAAGTAGAAAAGCAATTGAGTTTGGTTCATTGTGAGCATGCGTGTGTCCACACTGCTCCAGCAAAGCCCGAGATGACATCCTGCACCCACTACCATGCAGGCTTACCATGGGCATGTGGGACCAGTTGTGGGGGGCTGGATGCCAGTGTGGGGGCTTGGTTTCAATTCCTCTCTGTCTCCCTACCACAGGGTGTGAACTTGGGAATCACCAGTTAAGCCCACAGTTAGTTACTAATTCTGCCCAAGATGTGTCACTAGTTTTCCCCACTGCCAGAAGTTCTTTACAAATAGGAAATAGAAGATCTGGGCACTCAAGAAGAAGGAGGGTCCAAATCTACCCCCAGACTCTCTGCACATATTGTATTGGGGAAAAAGAGAGACAAACTAGAATTGCCATATCTCTCTGTGGCAGTAGAAGAATAAATCCATATAACATTGTATAGCACTTAAATACTGCAGCAGTAAAGTCCTTCTGTAGTTACTGTGCCCTGACTGGTGGTATTGCTGTGTTGAAAGCTTCCATGCTCGGATCTGTTTGCAGGTGTCTTCTGGAGCAGGGTGGTCTCTTGCTGTAAGATTGATGGTAAATACTTAGCTTTTACGGATTGGATTATTCCTCACAACTTGTTCTGTTTCACTGGAGGTCAGCTATACTCATCATCTGTTTGGATTTTCTCCCCTGGGCCTGTTTTTGGTTTTTTGCAATTAAACCAGGTCCTTTGTTCTGTGGTGTCAGCAAATAGGAGTGTTCCTCCAGGCAGCCATGAAGACAGAAATGTGTGAGCAAGGCTGTTGCCTCTCCACGGCTTTCTGCTCCTCTTCTCCCATCAACTGCTCCCTGTGCACGATACTCACTTCAAGGGGTGGTTGTGTCCTCTCTACACCATCCATTTCTCGGTTCACCTCCCCTTGAAAAGCGAGTCCAGATGTTATAATCCTCTGGTAAGCCCTAAAACTGGCAGGATTTTTGTGTTTGTTTCCATCCTCCTGTTTTATTTTCACAAGCCTATAGATTGACTTTATTTCTCTTAAAGGTCTCTGGGCTGAGAGATTGCTATTCATCCACTTTTAATTAAAGCAATATAGGGAATTAGGCCTTTCACAGGGGTGGTTCTGGTGATGCCTCTGACTGTTTTTGTTAGTTTTCTTCCCATCTGAGCAAATGCTTGGAAGTGTGAGTTGGAGCTTAAGCTTTTTAATCACCAGAGAGTGAAATTACTACATTATGGTGAATTGATTCCTTTGCAAAGGAAAAACTGTTTCTTGGCTGCTGCTGTGTGCAGTAGTGTAAAAAAGAGAGGAGGGTTCACTGCTGCAACCTCAGAGGATGGGAGGGTGGTGGGTGCAAGGAGGGAGTAAGGATTTGGGCATCAGAGGATCGAGGCGTTTGGTGGGGCAGCTCAGGGTGATCTGTGGCTTTTGCAGTGGGATTTTGAAGGGGTGGAGGTGGTGGGAGACCAGTCCCTTACCCTGGCAGTGTCCAGCTGTTTCCCACAGGTGTCTGTTTTAGGTTAGGCTGCTGAAGGCACAGTTTCTCTTGATGTTGGTACCACACTAGAAGAGTGTGGGTGTAGGACTGAAGGTGTCCGGAGAGCCAAGTACTGCTCTTCCCAAGTGATTTATAGTCTCTCACTCCCATTCTGTCCTCCTTCAAAGCAATGCTCTCAAGCTCATAAAACTGAGCTTCCTGCAAGCAGAGGCTGGTGCAGACAGGGAACCTCGCATTGGCATAGCGGGGTCACAAACTGGTCTTTTTCTGTACCTTGGAGAAGTCAGTGAAATCCTCCTCCTGAAGAACATGATCATTTTGGGTGAGCAAGTGAAGGATCTCAAGAGCAGCTCTCAGGCTGACCGAGGGAAGCAGCTGGCTTTTCCACCTGGAGTGTTCAAATTATTCCAGGGTAGTTTTACAGTGTGAAAGGCTCCAGCAGGAAATTTTCAGAAGAGCCCAAGTGTCATCTGACCCTGACTGCTCTTTGCTGAAGTGTCAGTGTGTTCCTGTGTGTGTTTGTGCATGTGTGTTTGGAAATCTGACTTCTGTTTCAAAGTGGTTAGCTATTTTAATGCAATGGAAGGAAAGCTATCACCCCAAGCGGCAGTATGCTTGCAGGAAAACCTGTATTTACTCATGGACCCTTGGGGAGAGGGTCCTCTTCAGTCTCATTAACTTCTGTCTCATTTCTGTCCTTGCACGTAGCTTGTTTCCGGCACAAGGGCACAGCTTCTCTTGGCTTCCTCAACCCCGTGAGCCACACGCAGGTCCTTATGGTGCTGCAGAGTAGCCAGTGAAGGTGTTTGTGTCCTTTTCTGAAGTCCTCTGGGTCCATCTCAATGCCAGCACGTGATGAAAGGACTGTCAGACTGTCCCTTCTGTGCTCGTCTCTTTTTTTAACTCTTATCTGTGGCTTGAAATGGTTTGCTGTCCCCCAGGGGCTCCCTGATGCTCCATGTGTTTCTAATCTCGTGGCGCAGCCAGGCTGGTTTCTCATTTGCAGCAGTGAGACGCTGGCTCCGATGTCTCAGTTTGGTTCTGATCCGTACGAGTCCTAGGGCCAGACTCTGTTCTCATTAATGGCTTTTCCATTTGGAAATACCTGCTTCCCTTTCTGCAGCGTTTCCCTATTGCAGTGTCTGGAAAGGGCCAAGAAAAATTTTTTCTTTTCCCCATTTGTGATGCCTCTGGTTCCTTGGGGCCTCTGGGTTTATGATATGATTCGTTACTGCTGCAGGTTTCCCGGGGGTTATAAGATGATCTAAAGCAATCTGACTTGTTGAGCTGACTCAGAAGTGACCCTCCTGAATCACTCCCAGGCAGCTGAGCTGTCTAAAGATCTGACTGCAGGAGACTGATCTGCTTGTCATTACAAATAAAATGTTCTGTATGCCTTCAAAATATCAGAAATTTGTTAAATTCTTTGGTTTTGTATTTCCAAAAAGCTCATGTCAGTGTCCCCTTTTTCAAGTAACAGTTTTTTAATTAATCTCCAGTGTGGTATCTGAAATGCACCTGTCTTGCCCTCTTGGCACACGAACAAAAAATTTATAAAATATGAGCTAAAATAAGCAATGTGGAAAACAGAGTCATCCAGAGAAAAATTTTAAAAACCCGCCTCCTGAACAAGACAAACACCTTTGAAAAAGATCCATATGGTACTTTTTTTGGATAAATAACATAAATAAGGTGACGAGTAAGACCTAAACTTTTCTTCATGTCCTAACTGTACTGAATGTGCATCCTCCTTCCTTGTCATCGCACATTGGAGAAGTGATTTTGGATGGCCTGAGGAGCTGAGGACTCTCCACTTTGGAGGTCTGTAACTACAGGTTAAACAGACTTCCCCAGCAGTGCTATGGGTAGAGTTGATTGTACCATGAGTCAGGGTAATGGATTTGCTGGTCTCTTGAGCTCTCATGCTGTATTTCTGTGATTTGGTTCTTTGGAGCCACATGATGAAAAGATCGTGATGAAGATTAATTCAGAGTGTGCAGCAGTTGGACATGAAGGGTTAGTAGTTTGTGGTTGTAAGATCTCAACCTCAAAAAGAAGGATTTTGGTCTACCCAGTAGTAGAAACATGTCAAAATCTAATGTTTTCCTAAGCTGCTTCTGGTTTTTAATCAAAACTTCATGATTTCTGGTCAACACCACTCTGATTTGTAAGTGGCACCAATATAATTCGTGTCATCACAACACCACTTGTGTGCTGCATGTGCTCTTTCAAGTGTACGTGTACAAATACTGCATTCAGAAAGCCTCATGTCACAGAGCAATCATTGTAGCAGTTGCAAGAAATGCTTTTATTTCTCCCTTCTTGTCTGCTAAAAGGAAAAAGCCCAATCTTTCAAATCAATTTGCAGCCACATGGTTTTGTGTAACTCAGCAGGAAATACTCTTTTGTCTGTCTTGCGGACGAGTGCAGTGGAAGGTTCTGCTGCATTGTGTGGGCTGTTGGGTGCCTGAGAAATTTCTCTGCTAGGCTCCACTGGTCCCACTGGCTCCACTCATCCCACATCCCTTCTCTTTCCGTAACCATCCCTTCATTCACAGGATCTTAGTAGTAGTTGAATCTGGCCCACCATTGCTGTGGCAAGTATAGCATCACCAAGCTGCTGAACAGGTAGCCTTTGATGCTCTGTATTTCTTGCAGCCAGGTAATTTTGAGGTATGACCTGGATTTTGTTTTGCACAGGTGCCCAGTGTTAATTTAGGTGCTTGACACTTCTCTACTCCTTATTAATTTGTTGAAAAGCCACAGTGGAACACCTAGCATTTTGGTTGTGAACAAATTAATCTCAGGGACTGTCTTGTGTTTGTACTGTGCCTGGGACAGTGAGTTTCTGCCCTGGGAATAAATAATTTGGAAAATATGTTTAGATTCTTTGCAAGAGAACCACTCTTCTTCAGCCATCTCCTCTGCCCTCATGCTGCTGGTTGGGAAGTGGCATTTCCACCATGCTGATCCCAAGAAGGGGACCCACTCTTACCCTGCAAAGGGAAAAAGTGAGGGCTAGTTCTGCCTAAATCAGCATGGAAAAATATTATGCTGGGTGAGGCTGAATTCCATCCAAACATAAATAGAGTAGCATGCCCCAGAATATCTTCTTGGTCTAAATCTTGCTCAGAAGTCGAAAGTCCCCAGTACCAATAAAGTCACTGACTAATGAACATTACTCAGTTCCTTCGGGTGCTTGGCTAGGGGCACTCATAGTTTCCAGTCATACGATTACTCCTTTTTTACTTGAAGCCATCCTGTTTTCCTTTAGTCTTTCAGCCTTAAAGAAACATTGAGTAACTCTGTGTTCTGCTTCTTAATGGCAAAGTCAAGAGATTCCAGAGACATGGGTCTTTTCCTGCTACCTGGAAACACCTTCTTTATCTCAGTGCCAGCTGATGTGTTAGTTTCGTGGTTTATTTTCCATCACCTTTTCCGAGTCTCTCTTTCTCACCCCTTTTCCACTGGAACCATGAACAAGCTGGCATTTTCCAAGAAGTACATCTCTTAGATATGCAGCGGAGATGAATCGGCACCAGGACATCTGCTCTGCACAATGGGTTTTTGATGATGACACAGGAAGGGATTAAAATCTAAACCTGAAGCTTGGCAAATAATTTCAGTGAAAGCTTTAGGGAAGGCCAGCCCCAGTTTCTGGACAGTTCATTCTTGGCTGCCAGTGGAGGTACAAAGAACAGCCAGCCTCCAGATGAGTCATTACCGTGGCACATGAGGAACCTTCTATTCAGTTCCTTGTGGTGTCTTGCAGGAGTTTACCTGCAGGACCAAATGCCTGCATGGTACATGAGACCTGCGAGTCTTTGAGCTGCCACTGAAACCTTGTCCTGTGTCATTCAGAACTGCAGCACTGCTCCAGCATTTAGTGACTTTCAGCATGCAGTCACATCTCCCAGGACCTCGTGCCCAGGGTTGTGTCTTTGGATGGGCTCTACTCGGCTGAGAAGTCTTGCATTTCTGTACCAAATGGAGCTTCACAAATGGTGTTGTGATTTCAAGTATGCAACCCACTGCCTCAGCTAAATTCACTTCTGCTGTACCTGAGATACAGGTGCATGTCCGAGGACCATGACTCTTTAAGGAAGTTGTGTGACTTGGAAACTTGTTTCACACGTTCAAATTGGAATGCAGGTCCATGGTGGCTTGAGCTGAGTCTCTGAGTACAGTCCTGAGTGGTAGATGAGCCATTTCACTTCACCTCGGTCCAGGTGATCTGTGTTGGTCTGCTGGTGAAGGGAGATGTGCTGCCTGCTTCCTAAATCTGGCCCAGTCATTTATTTTTCTAACACTAAAGTATGTGTGGACAATACCGCAGCTGCCACTGAAATTTACTGGGATGTAGTTTCTTCAAGAATTATCTACAATTCCTGACACCTGTCACAATCCCATTCTGTGCCTGTGCCATGCTGGTATATTTGACTTTTGTCGCTGTGGGCATTGCACAAAAGTATGACCCATCAGTGAAATACCTTCATCTGTGGAATCTAGCACAGTGAATCTTGGATGGCAACACTACACCTCAGATTGTGAGTAGGGATAAAGAAGAATCCCACATCCAATTGACCATGGCAAATCCAATTCAAACTGCAAAGGGATATTTTTCCTCCCATTAGGCAGAATGTGATTAATTTCCCATGTGGAAAATTGTTCAAGACAGACGTGCTCGTAAATTATGGCTTAAGAGATCCTATTACTTCCAGATCCATCAAAACCTACTGTGCCTCCCAAAATAGCAATAAGAAGATAATTATATTAACAGCCTTTCTTGTTATTTGATGTATGACTGACATAGGCTGTAAGCTTATTTTCTGCCAGGTTGGAGCCTTCATTTAAGGATGGATGCTTTGGCATTTGAGGACATTAACAACAATCCTTGTTTTCTGACATTTGAAATAGAAGTGTTAGAGGAAAGTTTTTAAAATAGGGTATTGAAAGCTAATAGGTGTCAGTGAGCCTGCATTTTAAAACAATGCATCCTCTGGGGATGAAGACTTAAAAACTTCCTATCTGAAAAGATTCATGGATTTACTAGCAGGGTTTCTTGAATGATCTGGTCTAGGAGGTGCTAGCGATATAACTAACTTGGCTGATCGTGAACTTCACTTAGGATTCTCAAATTTGGAGCTGACTGAAAAACATTGGAGGAGGATCTCATAATATACATGGTAAAAAGGCACTTTTGGTGGTGGTAAGCACAAAGCAGTGGAGAGGGCAGAGGAGGAAAAGAACCATTGCAGTCTAGGAAGGAGATTTCAGTAGCTCTAAGGGTGTTTCCATGAAAACTGCAGCTCAACAGTCAGCAGCAGTCAGAAAGCCAAAGGTGGTGTTAAAAAGAATTAGGCAAAGAATGGGGAACGAAACACAGAGCTTCAGCTGTTCAGCTGTGGAAATCCAAGATTTCCCCACCTTGTGAATACCATGTGCAGGTCTGGTGTTGCCTCTCAGAAAGTGTACATAATAAAGTAAGGTGCTGAGAAGGATGACAGAGGTGATTACAGAGGTGAATTGGCTTTTGTAGGACAGGAATAAATAGACTAAAAGTCTTCAATCTTGAACAAGGTGATGGTTGGGATAGAGTAGAAGTTTGTGAAATCACCAAAAATTTGAGAGAGTGAGGAAAACATGATTAATTTTATATCTCAGAATGCAAAAACCAGGTGCAGCCTGTGAAATCTAAAAAGCAAGCTTAAAATGAACAAAAGCAAGCTGTGTGATTAAATTATGAAATTCATTTCCAGAGGACTCTATAGGGACCACAAAGTCTGTTGGTTCAAAAATGCGCTAGAGCAGTTTCTGTAGGATGAAGCCAACATTGGTTGCTGAAAGTTATTTTCTAATTCCCAAAATGTCTAAGCTCTGCTGTGCGGGAATAGAAAGCGTGTATCGCAAGAAGGATCTCATTACATGTATCCTGTTCTTGAATTTCTTGCCTATCTTTTACTGTCCAGTTTTGTAGACAGGGAGCTGGATTACAGAGGTCTTTGACCCAACCAAATGCAACACTCCTACACCTATGCAACAAAGTGGATGAAATCTTCGGTCCCTTTTTAGGGTGTAATAACCACTAGTGGAGCTGCATTCTTGAGTTGCTGCAGCTAAACACACAGATAGTGATCCTCCATCTAGAGGTGGAGGAGGTGGCATCTGTCCATTCCTGACCTTCTACTGGGAGACCACAAGTCTGCAGGCTGGACCACCTCAGAGGGTTATCTGAGGTACCCAATAGTGTGACTTTGTATCTCTGTCCAGACCTGAATAGCACTGCACACCAGGACACAAAGGCAGACAGCATTTGGGGAGCTGCCATTCCTGTGTGGTGGCACAGGGAGAGAAAGACAGGTTTGTTTGTGGGGTGGATTTTGTTAGCAGTCAGTCCCGTTTGGCGGCTCAGCGTCTCTGTGGCTTCAAATGCAATTAATCAGGGCCCAAAAGGGTAATTACCAGCTCACATTCCTAATTCAGATTTCTGTGCCTATTCATGTTAGTGTTTTTTCTTTAATTTAGCAATAAAGTTGGGGTTGTTTTCATGTTTTTATGCTGCTGGCCCAGTGATCCTTATTAAAAATAAAAAAATAGCAAAACATTAGTTTCCAGTCCACCTTTTTTTTTCTTCTCCCGGGGAAATGAAAAGCCCATATTAACTGTGAAAGGGAAACAAAAGTGTGCATGGTCCTGGTGTCACCTTGGCTGAAGACACTTTTCCTTTCATGGGGTGAGTAATTGCTCAGAGCATTAATCTCTGAAAGAGGCTTTTTATTCTGCAGTGGGCAAAGCTGTTGACATCTGACAGTGCTGTTTCCTCCTTTGATCACACATAAGCACCTTGCTGAACCCAGGAGAAGGTGGCCCTGGAAAGCTGGAGATGCTCAGCATCCCGAGGTCCAGGGAAGCAGCTCTGTCCTCTTGCAGCCTTTAACATTGCGTTTACTTGCACGTGGAGGAACTGAGAGGAATTTTTCAGATTGTCCTCCACTGTCTTCTGGCAGCAGCAGGCACTGCTGGTGCCAAGTCACACTTGAGCGTAGTTTGCATTAAGTGGCCTGAGCTGGAAGCAGCTGACGTGCTCACACACGGAGGAGCTGGCTGTGAAGGAGGCTGGTTATCAGATAAGTAATTATAAAATCATTTCCCTGTTCCTGTGCATTGGCTGAGCCATGATAAGTGCTGGTGTGAGCGCTTGGAGTCGTGCAGCCAAGGTGGAGCAGTGTGAGTGAGCTTTGCTGTCCCTAGGAAGCTGAGTGACTGGACACTGGCTTATGTTGGTGCAGGCTGCTTGCGCCCACATGGGCCATGGTGTCCACTGCCTGCCACAGGAGTGGGTTACCCTGCATCCACCAGCTGGGAAGGGGTAGTAGGAGTGGCTTCATGGTCAAGAGTTAGAGAGGAGGTGCTGCTGGGTGGCCTGGCCACAGACTTGACCCAAAGGCTGTTTCATCAGGCAGTGTGATGTGGTGGGTTGGCCTTGGCTGGACATCAGGTGCCCATCAAGCTGCTGTATCACTCCTCTCCTCAGCAGGACAGGCAGGGGGGAAATAAGATGGGAAAAAACAACTTGTGGGTCAAGATAAAGGCAGTTTGATAAAGTGAAAGCAAAGGTCACATGTGGAAGCAAAGGAAAACAAAAGATTTATTCTCTACTTCCCATCAATAGGCAATGTCTGGCCACTTCCCTGGAAGTGGAGCTTCATTATGTGTAATGGTTGCTCTGGAAGACAAGTGTCATAAATAATAAATGCCCCTCCTTTCTCCTCCTTTCTCTCAGCTCTTACTACTGAGAAAATGTCATATGATTTGGAATATCCCTTTGGTCAGTTTGGGTCAGCTGTCCTGGCTGTGTTCCCTCTCACGATTTTGCCCGCCCCAGCCTTCTGGTGGTGGTGGTGGCAATGTTAGAGAGACAGCGGTGAGGCTGTGTGAGTGCTGCTTCTGGAGTAGCCAAAGCACTGGGGTGTTATCAACACCTTTCTAGCTACAGATAGGAAGCACAGATAGAAAGCACAGCACCGTGCTCTGCTGCTAAATCATCTCCATCTCAGCCAGATCCAGTCAATACCTGTGGGCACAAGTCTCAGCTAGGTTATTGCACTGCAGGCTCGGAGGAGGCAGGGCAAGGAGTGCGGGTCTGGCTTCGAAGTTGGCACAGGTTGGTGCAAAGGTGACTGCACCAGTCAGAGCCCCAGCATGTGCTGGAAATAAAAGTGCCTATCTCCCTTCTTCTGAAACACAGAAACTGGTCATCCATGCTTCAAAGTGCATGCTGGTGAGCCTTTGAAACAGCAGTAGCTTTGTCAGGGATCAGAGCAGGCAGAGAGGAAATCCCTGCCAGAGATTGTCTTAATAACACTTAAAAGTAGGACATACTGAAGAGATGTGTCTGGAACCAGAGGATGATGTCTGGTTTGAGATGGTGTCTTGGTCAGTAGATGAGCTTGCTGGCTTAGGGGCTGGCCAGTTTTGGCCTGGTTGTTGTTCATCAGCTTCTTCTCTACCTGTTGTCATCTAGTGAAAATTCAGCTTAAAACTAGTCAGCAGTTTCACTTGGAGGACTCCAGGAGAGCACTTTGATTTAGGAAACCAGAACAGTGCTCTGTTTTGCTAAGCATGGGGGATTCCATTTCTTACTACAACTCTCTGAAATCCTGGCTGGTGAGTTCCAGCTTCTGACAAGCACAGACACCTAGTTTGTTTGCAGCCATGTTGTTTGTTTGTTTAATTTCTGTGTTAATTGGTGTCTTCCAAATACCACAGCTGCTCTGAGGAGCACTGTCCCTGCCAATCTGACTGCTGAATTTTGCCTCCTACAATATGGGACATGTGTAACCTGGCAACTGACTTAATCAAAGTCTTCCACTGGAAAGAGTTCTGCCTCTTTTGTGGCAGAAATTTAGAATTTGTTTTCTGTTAGAATAAATGAGCAGGAAGATTTTTCTGGCCCTAGATAACAAGGTAGATAGATGTATTTTCATTCTGCATGTGATCAGCAGAGGGATCTAGGAGCTGGCTTTATGGCTTTCATTAGTGAGTGCTCATTTTGTGACCTTGTGAAGCCACCTTAGCATCCCTACCCGTCAATTTCCACCTGCGATGTTCCTGTAAGAATACACGCTGTGGCACCGCGTTATTGCATGACCAGCCTCCCTGTAATAATAACTTTGATGTATGTGGTATGAGTGCAAATATTATTTTATTCACAGCTCCAGTTCTCAACCAGCTTAAGGGTGGAGTCTCCCAAGCAGTGTTATTGCCCATCACGCCAGAGGATGTGGCTTGGGACCTTACTGTGCTTTTCCAGTGTAGTTTGGCAAGGGTGTGGTGCACATCCATCTCCCTGCAGTGACCCTGCTCTAGGGTCTCCTATCCCAGTGGATGTAGCCCAAAGGCTCCCTGTTGGTGAGGCTGGTTCTGGCCCAGGGCCTCTGAGGTAGTGTCTCAGGCTTAGTGTCACACCAACTCCTGCATGAATGACAGGTCTCATGAGACAGTGCAAATGTTTTAATAGGCTCTGTTCCTTAAGGCTGCTGCTTTAAAAGATTGAGGTGGGACCATATGGTCCTTTCCTGAGGGTCCATACCACTAAGTGTCAGTAGGAAGAGTCCTGGTGGCTTTACCAGACCCCAGTGAGCAAGATGGTACTTCATGTGGGTTTGGAAAGAGCAGAGGAAGAGTTGTATTAGTGTAGCTACAGGGGCATGGTCTTGCCCTTTAGGAAGAGTATTTTTTATGGTTAATGTGGCGCAAAGGCATTTGAGAGGCTCTTGCCTTTTCCTTCTCAGGGGTCAGGCACTGAAGTAGCTCAGATGAAACAACCATTTTCACCAGCAAATGCGTAATACCCACAGGAACTGCTGCTTCCTAAACTTGTTGGGCCAACGTACAGTGATCCACATCATTCCAACACTCCCCAGAGAGTGAAAGGTACTCTGGAACACAGCTCTGCAGACTGTCTGTGGAGCACTACTGATTTGGAAATCACAGGTTAGGAGCCACTTGGTGAAGACAAGACAGTGGCACCAGCTGATACAGGAGGAAAACCAGGTGTTTCAGCAATGAGATGTAGTGGTTGATGTTTCTCTGGTCCGTTTGGTGTAGGGTCTAGATAGTTTGATCATTATTTAAGCCTCAGTGCTTTTGCACATTAAATGACTTGGTCCCGGATATTTGGAAATGGATCCTTTTGGAGGATGTTCAACAAAATGAAACAAAGAGTGCAGTGGATGTGATTCTTATCTTAGGGGAGAAGCATGCATAGGTAAGGATGATGCTTTGGATCTGCATAGGCTTTCCTGATTTTCTGTGCTTTTTGCTTCCAGCATAGAAAAAATTATGCAAAGAGCAGGACACTCCTGCATCCTCTGTGTGAGGAAGCCTTGCTGTTTCCTAAGGCATTGTTTCTCAGGTGTTTTGAAAACCTGACTCTCTTTTGGTTCCTTGTCTCTGTGGGACTCGGAATTATCATCATGTTGGTTGGTTCCTCTGGGTGAGGGTGTGCCAGCTGCTGGTGTTGCTGGCTGCAGGTGTGAACACCCTCCTCCCTCTGCCCTCAGACACACTGACTGCTTTCTGCAATTAAGAGCCCTTGGCTGCTTGCATGATAATGTAGCACATGCAACCAGCAATTACACGAGTTCACTTTCCACCTTGGAGAAGCTGAGCTGTGTAGTTTGAGAAGGCACCGATTTCACTGCAGAAATTGAAGGCCTGACCCACTGAATCAGCACTTCCAACATTTTACAACCACTCACAGACTGGGAAGTTCAGTTTGAAGGGTTCTGGGGACTTGTGCTCATACTGAGATCCTGTAGTGTGGAGTAGATGCTTTACTTTGCTGTACTCTGATGATAAAGTTGTTTTAAGTGAGGTGTTGGATCTCTGGGTTTGCTGATTCTCACAGACCAATGCGCTGGGAGCTGCCCCACAGTGAGAAAACTGAAAAGATAATTTTGTACAATTTCTGTCTGCCCTTTTCAGACCAAACTCTATGTAATTTACCTACGCCTTGATTCCTGCCTTGCTTTGGAGATGTGGGAGATTTGCAGCTGGGGCATCTGAAAGGGGGATTACAGGAGATTATAGGAGGTTTTTTGGGTGATAGCAGCAGGACATAGAGCAATATGAAGTAGTTATTGGCTTATGCAAAACACTCTACAAACATAGCTTGAGATTTGGATCTCATGGCCCCCATCTGTCACTTCTGAATTTCAGTATTGGTGCTCATGGCTTTTTTCCTTCCAGCTGTGCCTTATGCTTGAATTCCCAAAGTGTGTACTAGCAAAGCTGCTCTAGAGCTGATGCTGTTGTCCCTGGAGGATAATTGCCACCCTTCCAGACACTGCAAAACAGCCAGGTTCAGAGGTATGAGCTCTTTGGAAGGGAATCCAGCCTCGCTACTTGCGTGTCTTTGGTTTCCCTTTGTAGTTACTCACATAAGGGCATATTCTGCTTATCACTTCCAGTGGAGGAAGATTTCTCTTCCTGGTGCTACTCTTACAAAAGGCGTGTTACTTCCCATGCTTTATTGCTTCTCAGTGATTTTCTTTAACATTGCAGCTTATGCACATTAAAAACAGGATTCAAGGGCAGCAGGACACCGTCCCCACCATCCCCCGCGTCTCAGGGCAATACTGTTTTTGCTTGTGTGGCTTTCCTGGCTGCCCCATCTGTCTCCATCACCTCTTGTCACCTTCCATAGTAATTCCTGCTGATTAGCAAAGGCCTTTATCAGCTGAGGCTCTTTGGCAAGACAAGTGCAGCCAACACTTCTGACTCTGTCACGAGTTTCTACTTACTAAAGAAGTCCTTCCCCCTCCCACCGGTGGAAACACGGTGAATCATTTCCCTCCCCTTTCTTTGTCAGGAGCAAATGCCATCAGTGTTAGGACCCTGGCACTGACTTTCTGACTCCAGGAAATCATGGGTGAAACAATCCATGGAAACTGGAATCCCCATTTAAAAGTAAGGTATTATTTTGTAAGGCACACACCTCCCTTCTGGCTGCTATCAGATTGACAATCACACGTACTTCCATGAGAAAAATATTTTTTTTGTTCTATTCCACAGTGTTGTGCTGTTGATGTGTCTGTTTTACACTGCAAGGTGGCAGTGTATGTTGAAATGCTCCATTTGGGAGATAGATTGTGTGTCAGGTGCCCGAGAGTTTTGGCAGGACCCTGAGGTGGATGTCAAAGCTTAAATGGGCTGAGGGCAATTTGTGTCATATTTGATTGCAGGCCTGTGCTTATTTGGTGTATAAAAATAATTCAGACAGCTATGTGTAAGAATTAGAAGCCTTCATAAAACTACTTGAATAGTTTTAGTTGCACTGGAAGAAGCTGCTTAGCCCAGAAGGAGAACCTGTAACTGCATGAGGGCTAAATTCTTTGTCTCCTGGTGCAGCTGATGCAGTGTATAGGGAAGAAGTGGGCTTCTTCCCTATACAAACCACATCTTGACTATTACAAAGCATTAGACTGTGGACCCTTCTCGTGTGCTCAGCACAGGCTTGTGGGCTAATGGAAGAACCAGAGTGTTCAGATGTATTTAAATTGGTTTGTTCTTGGGCCTTGTGGCACTTGTTAGAAGTCTATGTTACTCCAAGTATGAGGTGATGCAGGAATAAAGTGATATTCTGAGGATACATACAAGAATCAGCAGCTGCCAGATAGACAGTCTCCTGCATAGCTTTATTATTCCCACTTTGTGCACCCACTGTGTATACAGGAGGAAACTTAGGTCTTGTGAGAGAAGAGGTGTGTGGTCGTGAAATTAAAGACTACATATATATATATATATATATATACACACACACAGAGATGAAGGGATGACTTAAGATGTCCTCTACTATGTTAAATCTGATACTTTGCCTCTTATCCATATTAATTTCCTAGGAATAATATTTTCTTTAAAGAAAAAATGATAAAAATAAATACTGTTATCCTGCATTAGCAGCAGGGCTGGAGTCCTGTGTCTTTCCCACGTCTCTCTTTCCTATTGCTGCTGTCCTCGGAGCCCTTCCTAACATGTGCCAGACCTCCCTTGGCCCTGTCCAAGCCTGGCACACCAGTGAATGAAATATTGGCATGAGGCAGTGTCATCTCATGTAACCTATGACTTCCCATCTGAATTGAGACAGACTTCCTGTTCACTTCCTAGCTGGGCTGCAGCATGGTTAAAAGCCGCTCATCCATCTGTAAAATGGGGCTGTAGTGCCTGAGGAGGCTTACAAGAGCTGCAGTAAAATTCAGGAGAGAGGAAGCAGCACTCCGTGTACTCACACAGAATAGATCCCTTCCTTAGAGATGGGGCTTTTCCCAGAGGAAAAGCCAAATGGCACATAAACCACTACTCCACTCTCATGAGGAAATTGCCTGGGCTGTTCTGCGTTTACCAGCCACCCTGGAACTTCCCACTTGATGTTGGTGCTGGGTAAAATGCTCCCTTCCAGTGCCGTCCAGAGGGCTCCTTGCTGGCTGATGTGCTCCTGCTGCCCAGCTCTCTGCCTTCCCTGGATTTATGGTGATCCTACCTCCCTTGTTAGCTGAGGCTTTCCATTGATGGGGTCTGCACTCACTTGAAGAAGGTAGAGAGTGTACAACGTGGGTCTCTCACATTCCCTTCCTTTTCTAGTCCTGTGGGACCTCCCTTGCTTTCAGAGGAATAGCAGGAGAAAAGGGAGAACTGGAGAGAGCAGTAGTAACTCACACTGGGTCTGCAGTGGTTCCTGCTGGTTGGTTGTGGTGGCTTTGACTGAGCTTCTGTCAGCATGGTCTATCTTCCCAGACAAGGGAAGAAGCTGGGCATTTGGGAAGTTGTCCCTCCTTAGAGGTACTCCAGTGGCTCTGTCAATGAGACTTCTCTGTCTGAGGACCTTCAAAATTTGTGAGGGGGCCCCTCCTTGCTGCCCATCAGAACTGGATGTGTTTGCGAAGTGTCCTTGTTTTCCTTCTTGTTTTTTTCTTTGTTGACTGCAACTCCATGGTGCTCTAAAATACCCAGCCTTCTCCAGATCTCAGCTTTGAATGCCACACTGGAATGAGCAGCTACAGATCTTCCCCACTGGCCTCATCAAGCCTTTTCCAGCTTCCAGTAGTAGAAGGAAAATCTTTTGCTGACGGGATAAAAATGGAAGCACCTTCTGGGCTTTGTTTAGTCCTAACACCACAGTCGTCCTGATATTTTCCATCTCCATTTAAGGACTGAATTAAGTTTCATCATATCCTGGGGTCTTTTTTGTACTCTGTTTAATATAACATTCTTTATTATTACTTTTAGAAAAGCTGAGTTGCATTTACAGGAGATCTTTCATGTGTTTAAGTCTTTGGTTCCTTTATGTTTTTATATGGTCACCCGTTCAACTTTCGACTCATGTCTTGAACTGAAAACAGGAAAGCCAGAAAGTGAGAATGTTTCCAAAATGTCGTTTTCTCTTTGCAGTATATTTATAAAAGTTGCAAAAAAAATACCAAGATCTCCCACACCAGCACTTCTGGAGCACTGAGAAAGGAACTACTCCTTTCTCCCCCAAAAAAGCAGCTTACTGCAGTTATGCAGTACAAGTAAAGTGCGATCCTCAAGGCAGATAATTTTCCAGACAGAGAGGCAGGAAAGCAAGAATGTTTTGGTGTGTCCAGCGTGGGTCAGTGCAGGGAGATGGAAGTGTCACTTTCCTTCTCCCACGGCTTTTGACTAAATTGCTCAAGCTGAGATGAGTGTCTCAGACACCCATTGAAGATCTCCCCTGTGGCCACAAGGCATCACATCCTACAGGGATGGCTCAACACCAGTGCAGTAATGAGATAACCACAGGGAACCCAGAGAGATAAATTGATGGCACCAGGAAATGGCTTTACCTTACAGCACATGCTGTTTTGTTGCCAGAATTGGGGATAAAGATAAACCACTTTCTCCTGTCTGAAACAAAAGGCTTTAACACCTTCCAGATTAGCAGCTATGGAGGAAAAGGCAACCAAAAGGGGCAGAGTCTGGGGGGGCTTAGAGCCTCTGCTACTGGACTGTCAAAGGCTGCCATTTCATTAACCTCTCAGACTGTGTAATCATGACAAAGTCAAAGCCACATATTCAGATTTTGGATCTGATTTGATTTCTTAGTCCAGTTTCTTATCTCACAATTTATGGATGAGTATCTTATTTACCTGTTGGCAGAAGAAGTTTGGAGCAGGGTGTGGTGTATATATTGTGGGTTTTTTCATAGACATTTCGTGGACTAAATAATGCTGGCAGATACTGTTTTCTTCTACCATAAGGAGAACATGCAATTTATTCTTGTCTCATTATATTAAAAGAAATACAGCACAAAAGGAAAAGGGAAGAAAACCACCAAAAAAGGATATGAAGATATAATCCCTTCTAGCCAAAAAAATACCAGCTCTATGACATCCTTGTGTGTGGGGAAACTCAGCTTGTAGATTATTTTGATAAACTTTGTTACAATCAGTTTCACACAAAACCCTGTTGTTTATTTAATCTTAACTGCTTGCAGAAATGTCATCCAGTAAGGACATGGAGGTTATTAATTTTTTTTAGTTTCAAAAAAAGAGTTTGTTTATTTTTCTTCTGTTATTTGATTTCTCTGTGTAGATTTATAAGGGCTCTGTCACCAACAGTTTTGTGTCTGCTTGGGAGCTGGGTGTGTGGTTTGTGTGCCTGGAAGGGCAGGAGCATCCACAGTGGGAGGCAGCTGAGTGGGGAGCAGATGGAGCCCAGTGATGCTTCCTGCGCAGCCAGCACGGACATGCCAAAGTGACCCTGAATTAGGAGCAAGTCATAACATAGTGTCAGTCCATTCCAGTGTAGTGCCATCACTACAAGGGAACCAAAACCTTTTGTGTTATCTGCAGGATGAAATCAGAAACCCCCCTCTGCCCCATTAGTCTCTGGGTCCCCTTCAAGCAGCTCACACAGGCAGGACTGTGGTGGCAGCCATCCAGGTTTCATGCTGACATCCATGGCTGGAGCAGGGATGAAACTCTGTCTGCTGACCTGCCTGCTTGGTGCTGCTGTGCTGTCCCACATGACAGGTGATGCCCCTAACACTTCCCTTTCATGTGTTCTCTCTTTAGGCAAGATCCTGTTCCGGAGGAGCCATGTCCGAGACGTAGCAGTGAAGAGGCTGAAGCCCATCGACGAGTACTGCAGGGTAAGGGCTCCGGGGAGTGCAGGGCAGCCCTCCTGCCTGGGGGGGCTCAGGGCCACCACCAGCGCTGGGATTGCCCTGCTGGATAGTGCTGACATCCATCACAGGGAAGGATGGTGCTTCCCAAACACCACCAAGGCTAACAGGGCAGGTGGAAACAGGCCGCTCTTTGCTCCCAGGATCCTCGCAGCATTTTCCTTGGCAAACTTTATGTACTGGCTTGCTCCCTCATGCAGTAAAG
The DNA here is from genome assembly GCA_013400235.1 of Oriolus oriolus. Taxonomy (NCBI): domain Eukaryota; kingdom Metazoa; phylum Chordata; class Aves; order Passeriformes; family Corvidae; genus Oriolus; species Oriolus oriolus. Next base: position 1,104,166 of record VXBT01009500.1, on the reverse strand, counting down.
GCTCTAAGCCTCGCCTGCCTTAAATTTGGATTTTATTTCTACATCAGCCTCAATGATTCAGGATTTGAGAGCAGGCAGAGTGGCACAACTAAGGTGGTGTTTTCTTCTGTTTCCTGCCTGTCTGTCCCCCAGTGCCACGTGAGGGACAGTGGTGGCTGGTGCAGCACTGAGAGTGGTGGTCAAGTGTCTTCCAGGAGTGCTTTTCCTCATGAGTGAAAGCCTGCAAATTTATTGCTGGACAGAAAAGCATGGCTCTGTTGAGAAGAGGATTAAGCCACCTAATCTTTCTTTTCTAGCCTAGAGTTTATGATTTAATGATAATTAATTCTCTGTCAGTAGAATAAAAGTCGTTTCTAAGCAAGTAGGATTCCCAGTTTTCGTAGAGGTATCGAGCGCGTGGGCATATTATTTAAACCCCAGACTTCCTCTCTTATTTCCCATGAGGTTTTCTTTCCCTTTTTAGAAAGCCAGAGGAGCAGGTGGAGGGGAAAAAAGCATTCCCAAGAACTTCTCCAGTCAGACATTTGCTCATCCAAAATTGGAAGCAGATTGCCAAAGTGCCTAAGGCGTGCTGGGGGGTGGTGGTGGCAGTGAAACCCATGCCATCTGCACCCCCAGGGTGAGGAAGCTGTGATTAAAGTCTTATCTCATGAGATCAGGCTTTCTTGTGTGACAATTAGTGTACTGTCTTCCTGCTGGCAGCCAAATGGCTCTTTCTGAAATACATAGGGTCTCACTGGGTCCCCAGCCGCCCTCCTTCAGACAGGAACTGCCGGCAACAGGAGCAGTGAGGGCTGGCTGCTGTCAGGGTTCACCCAGCAGATGCGTGGTGGGGAAAGCAGGGACTTTCTTGTCCAGCAGTGAAAGCAGTGACCAGGGGCAGCTGGTTCTCTGGGACCCCATTGTCTGTGCCCCAGACAGACCTGACCTGATCCAGCCAGGCCTGCTGGGCCTCCCCTGGTCACAGCCAAGGGATGTGTTGTGGCATTGGCTGACGGCACACTGCAGTGCTGTGATTCCTGCTCTCCTCATTTCCTCTTCTCTCTCTTGGAGAAGTCTGGCTCAGAATCAATGGTTTCACTTTGGTTCAGATCTGCTGCTGCTGCCCAGACATGGCTGGATACCTCCCTGAAGCCAAGCTGTTTACTTAATCTGTGTATTGATAGATGCTGCATTTGTGAACAGAGACCCTGCAATGCTGGATTAGCCCAGTTTCCCCCAGCCCAGAGTTTCCTGTCTCCAGTAGCAGCCACAATGGTTCTCAGCACTGAGTATGACAAACCTATAGTGACTTCTCCCGAATATTATTCCAGTGGTCTCTGACAGATATGTTTCTTGTGCCTGATGTAGTGTCTTTTTTTTCATTTGCAGTTTACTGTAAATTGTATTTAATTTGCCTGTGTACTCCACAGTAGAAGGTGTTTAACTCTGAGTGGCATTGAAGAGGTCATAGTCACTGAAAAGCTTGAGCCAGGAATTGCATCTCGTGTCTGTGTGAGTGCTTCAAGAGGGCTACATCCCCCATAGTGTCTTTCCATATGGGGTGTCATGTCTTTAAAGAAAGCAGGCCCTGGCTAAGTCTTCCCTCCCCAAGGGATGTATCCATTGGAACATGTATGACCGTGGTTGCTGACTTGGGCTGCAGGTAGGTGAGTGCTTCAGCCAGTGCTGGGAAATAAAGCAATGCCAAGCTTTTTTTTTCCATCCCCTGGATTTGACTCTAAACCCATGCCCAGACATTAATTTGTGTCCAGTGTGGATAACAGGCAAGTTTGTGCCCACTCTCCAAAACCAGTGTGGAAGTAATTATGATGTCCTGCGTGTCTGCTACATTTTCCTCCTAATTACAGAGAGTAAATGAAGATGACAGTCAGTCATGCTGTTGTCTGGCACAGAACACACCCAGTCATTCTTAAATCCCACAGCACACAGTAGGCAACCCGTTTAAAATAAAAGGGACCTGGGAGTTGGAATTCATACCTCCCAACCTATCTAAACCTGCACATTTTATGAGAATAAGCTTTTCTTTTGAACATTTACGGTTCATGCCATTTGCATTTATTTGGAGAGTGGTTGTCTTGTGTTACTGCTGTTCCAAACCTGGCCTAGGATATGAAAATCCATAAGACAGAAAATAATATGAAAATCAGGCACTGAACATCAAAGGTACAAAGAATTTAGGAAAATGGCGTATAGAAGGAGAGCTTTATGGTACAGTAAAGTCGGTGGTAGTTCTGCTGCTGACCTTCTGTGGGGACAGGATTTCATCTCTGGGGCTTAGCAGAGATTCAAAATGCAGAAATGCTTTCTTGCTACCTTTGCTGAAAGTCACCACTTACAAGGTTTCTGGGAACATGACCTTTGTAACCTCACTGTAACTTTTCCATCCTGATACAAAGTTAACCAGGAATGACAGGAAATTGTGAATTTGGAACAGGAAGTTAAGTGGTGAGTCTGAACCAGAACAGCCTCACTTTACCAGTATAGACCAGACACAGGGTCCCTCTCCATTCAGCTGTGCTACAGAGCCAACCTGAGTGATTTGCTTGGCTCCAGTGCTAGCTTCTAGAAAGCTGAAGTGAGATCAGTGAATCCCCTCATGTTGTAAGAGGAGAAATGCTTGCTTTTTTTTTTTCTAATAAAATACTGTTTCCTACTCTGTAGCAGGTACTGGTGCATGTGTATGACATGAGAGTGGGATCATGCCCACCTCTTGGGAAGTGTTACCCATTTTCTGCTTTTCTGCCGCTCTCCAGTGGATATTTTGACTCTTAAGAGAATTGTATGGAACTGAAGAGCAAGAGCATAATCTGGACAAGTTCAGTCCTGCGTCTGTAAAAGTTCAAAGCTTATGTCCCGTGTTACTCCTCAAATGGGTAGGCTGGCAGTTTTGAAAAATTTAGAGAATTATGCTGGAATGATGTGGGTGAAGCTGATGGAGTACAAAAGATGTGGGATAATAAAATGAATAAACAAAACAGTAGACCTCTGTCCACTGGAATCTCTGTGGAAGCAGAGGAGGGAGGCAGGTTGAAATGCAAAGTTCATGGTATTTTTTTTTTTGCAAGATGAGAGTTCTCCGTCCATGTCACCTGTCCTGGAAAGCCAAAGCACAAATGAGGGTGCAAATGTTTGACCATTTGTTGTCTTGTTTTTGCAGACTGTCTGTCAATGTGGCAATTTGCATGGCTGAGAAGCAGGTCTTACTCCTGCTGTGTGGATGTGTTTGTGGTTTCTGTGCCAGGAACAGGCAGAGGCTCTCTGAGAGTTTTTGGGGATGCTTGGCAGTAAGGGGAGGTCTGCGGAATATTCTGGATCAGGGGCATGATCCCTCTGGACCCTACAACTTTGGCCTCTGTATCCCTCATGTCTGGGTTATTCCCAGTGCATTGTACCAGCTTAGAGAAATGCCATCACAGAGGTAACTAGGCCAGTGGTTTTGCTAAGGCTGCAAGAAACTTTGAAGTTGCAATGAAAACAAGAGGAGTGGGATACGCAGGAAGATTTCCAGGAGTTTTCTCATCTGTAAACATGAAAGTGCAGAGTCTGGATGTCCTTAGTGGTAACCTGAGTGAGTTACCAAACAAACTGTGTTTTGCCAGTAAATGTGTGCTGCCCAATGGAATTAGTCTTTCTGGATTATTTCCCTCTTAACTGGTAGGCTTGGAATTAGTTTAGTGTGATTTAAGGTCTTCTGGGCTCATTTGGCCTGATTTTCTAAATTTGTGTAGGAATTTTTGCCAATGTGAAAGAAAAAGCAACTTCATAGACCTCCCTTCCCAAGGGCATTTTATTTATGAAGCCTTTGATCTCTCAAACACACCTCTGGTGAGTGTTTGTCCAGTTCGTACCATCCTGTCTTCAAGAAGGACCTTTCTGGTCAGTGGTTCACAAAACCGTCGCTCTGTCCTTTCACAGCCCTCTGGGAAGACACAGGCCACAATTTGCTGACTTCCATATTTGTGTGTGTTGATCCTAGTTGAGGGAAGCATCTTTGTGCAGGATTTAGGTTAGTGCAGAAAACATTAACCTGGATTTGTCACATGCCTTCGTGCTGTCCCATAAAGCTGGATATGGCTTTAAGCAGAAGCTTAGGGGCTTTTCTGTAGTGAGGCTTGAGTACCCAAATGGACGCCACCTTAATAAAAAGTAAATGAGCAAGTCACATCAGTGCCAGGAAGTACTGGTCATTCTTTTATTAATGTTCACTATTTGAGACCATGCTTCACAAACATAATTACCTCCCTCTTGGTCTCTCAGTCCTGCCTCTCTTTCAAGGTTTAATCCTTAAACCTGTCATGACAGGTACACAGACATTTCTCTCTGTATCCATTGTACAACTAAGCTAGTTTGATTGAAGATGGAATAGTAGCACTGGTCAAGAGTGAGAGTTTAATTGAAATACTTTCAAAATTTATCTGTCGTTAGTGAAGTACTTTCAAACTTGCTCTGTCGTTTTTTAATCCATGTTTCAGAATCTCGATGCATTTAGACTGGCTGCAATAATGAGAGTTAATTATTTGCAACACTCCTCTCAGCACCTGGAGCAGAGCCTTGCTTTCCGTTGTGTTATGGTGCTTCCATGTCAGAAGCTCTTACATGTTCCAGTTACTTCCAAAACTGCACCCTCTTTCCTCCTTCCCTCAGTTTTTTATTTATTCCCACTTCTTCTCCAATCTGAATCACCACCATCCGCTCTTCATCCACTTCTCTGCCTGACTGTCAGTGTTTGCCATCCACCACTTCAGTGCTCTAATTCAAGCTTGGAGGCTCTCAGCCAAACAGAAGGTGTTTTCATATAGATGAAACAATTTATTTCTTTGTCTGAGAAATTATCTATTTTAGTTGCACCTTCCCCCTTGCTGGGCTCATGACCATTCCCAAACATCTGGCTCTAGGGATTAATGTTAATGAAAATGATAAACAACTAGAGGAAGAGTAAGGGAATCATAACTGTGCAGTGTTGTGAACTGGCCCAGTGTATTTGTATGCAGAGTTGGGAATAAACCCACTGGATATTAGGGATTTAAAAGTTGTGCATCCAAAGTGTCTCTAGAGGCTATGTGGAGACAATCAGTGATTCACCCCTTCCAGACACCGATGGCAGGGGGTAGACAAAGCACCCTCTGAAGGTGCTGCTCTTTCTCTAGTGATGGTACAGGTTGGTAGACAAGTGTGAGCAGTCTCCCATTTAAGACACATAAAGTTCAGTGGGCTGAATACCATTCTGAGCATATATACACACACATGTGCTGTGCATCTCTACATATACGCATCTGTGCATCAGTTTTTTATAAATGTATCTGCATAAATGCAACCCACATCACACAATGCATTGTTACGAGTACCTTCAGGGTTTTATACCTTGTATTCCGTGAAGCCTTTGAGCTGTGATACAGCCCAACGGAGCAGTTTCCAGCTCATGTTACCTTAAGCAATGAACCCCTGCCTGCACTTGGTGCTCTGCTGGCTTTGACTGCTGTGTGTGGCACGCAGCAGCTTTTCACGGGTGGGCTGGTGCTGTGAGAGTAGCTGGCCATCCCCAGCACCGACAGCTGCCTGCTCACGCCCTGCCTCATGCTCTTCAATAGCCTTTCGAGTCATCTGCTCTGCAAGACTGTCTGTAACCCGTAATACAGAGACAGACATCATTACAGGCTGGAATGACGCATAAAAGCCTGTCTCCTGAGGGACGCATGAGGGCTGAGCAGCGCACGTCCGCCTGTGCATGCCAAGCAAGGAAACATGCTATTACTGATAGTACTCAATGCTCGTGCGAGGCTGAATTCTGCTCGCTGGCACTTTTTATCTCTCACCTTTCCTGTGCAAGTTCCTTGTTCCTGGATGCTTGCTCTTTGTAGCTGTGTGTATTTACCTCTGGTTTCCACATCCCCAGAAGAAAGTCACTTCCCTGTCCTTTCTGTCCTTTCACCATCTGTGTTCCTCTTTGTCTTTACACTTCTTCCCTTAACCCTGCAGTCTTTCCTTCAGGCTGCTGCAGCTCTGCCCTGGAACTGTCTTGCTGGAAATGCCAGAAGCTTGCATTTTCCCCTTGCAGAGTGACAGTGGTGTCCCTCATCTCCTCGGTGCACTTTTTGTTTGCTCACCGGAATCGTGTTGGCCTTGACTTGTTCAGTAGTGAATGCTGTGTATTTGCTGAAGAGACACCTGTTTCACTAAACAGTGTTGCTGCTCCCTGCTGCTATTCAAAAATTAATAGAAGGATTCTGATTGGTTTTATACCCTTCTCTGCACTTTTTTTACCCTTTCTTAGAGCTTCTTACCGCTTCTTTGGGTTTTTTTCCTTAAAAAAAAAACCCAAAACAAATAGAAATTGACTGGCTGGATTTTACACCTGAGCTTCCCAAAAAGCATGCAATGGCAAGTTACTGTGGGGTGGATTTCAGTCCAGTTCTGTGCATAAGGCTGGAAATTGCAGCACTTTGGGAGGTGATTCAGAAGCAGAAGAGCCAGCCCTGCCCCGGGGTGGGAAGGTGAATGGCTGGGTATGGAAATGACTGGCTGATTTTTCTCCACTCCCTGCAAAAGCCTGGAGTCACAGAGGTGCTCTTCAGTTATCCCCCTTCAGCTCAGCAGGAGCACAGTGCTTCTGGAGATTTCCAGGCAGCCAACCACTGATTCAGGGGGTTCAGATTTCCCAAAGCTTCCCTTGGTTTAGAAACAAAAATCTCCACAGCAGCTTTGTGTTCCTCCATCACTGAAAACCCACTCTGTGCTCCAGCTCAGTACTGTCATCTGGAGCCTGGTTCTTGGGCAGGGTGAGCACCTGCGGCCTGTAGGGAAGTGGTGACTCTTTGGGAAGGCCTCTGATGCCAAGACCCCCTGCAATGGGTGTAACCCGGGTATTTGTGTTTCTCTAGTAATGATACGTATCATTTGCAGTGCTTGCTCTTGCCCCATTGACTGCACAAGATTGAGCCCTTTGGGATTTCAAAACACACTGTAGATATTGAATATCTCAGCGTCCTAACCTTTCTGCAGATTAGGTAAGTGTTATTGCTCAGCATTGTAAGGAGGTAACTGAAGATATATCCCAGCTGAATTTGATGAAAAGAGGTTAAGTAACCTGCCCTAACCAAGAAGGGTGTGAGTAGTAGAGCCAGCGCTAAATATCAGCTCCATCCACTGTTGGTTAGACAGGATTGCTTTGCTGTCTCTTGCTTGAGGTGCAGATGAATAAGTGTTGTTTATGTTCTTGTTAGCCCATGCTGGTGAGGCATTTCTCTTTCAGCATGCTGCGACCATTACTATTCCTGGGCGCTTCCTGACTTCCCAGTGTTATTCCTGGTTTGCCAGCTGGATGCATGTGTTTATGTACAGTAGGAATAAAGGCAGAGCTCACACCTTTGTTACACTTTCACGCAAGTTTGAACAAACAGAGGTGGAGACCAGGGCATCCTTTGTTTACACAAAAGTGCTTGAGATTGCCAGCTGTTCCGTTTCATCCTGCCTTAGTGCAGCAGCCAGCGGCGCTTACCCTGGCACTTGGACCCACCAAGCTGTTGCCCGGCTTCTGCATCTGATGCTGCTTCTTCTTTGCAGAGCATCTTTTTCAGCTCTGTAGTGCAATTTCACATGACCAAAGGTCAGACCCTCATTCTTCACAGGCCTAGTGATACCAAATGGATTTTCCAAATGTTTTTGTAACATCCTTTCACAAAGGAAAGGATGGCTGTAGCTGTGGAAGCATTTCACTTTGAAATTCTGAACACCTCAAAACAAGATCCCATCATCTAAGACTGGAGACCTGAAGTTTCATAGCAGGATTTTTCCAACTCTTTTCCTTCACATCCCCGAGCAAATGTGTTCTTGGAAACAAATCTGACCACTTCCAAAGCCTGGTTAAAAACTGTTGTGGCGGTAACCAACTGCACTCTCCTGCCTTTGTGCTTTGGCTGGACCTTTTGGTGTGCCTGACCAAGATCAGTCAGATGTCTCATGGTTAATATAACCTGTTCACCCTAATGCATCTTCATTTAGCTCTGGTGCAGTTTTTCATCCGTCTTTCAAGATTGTTTGTCCTACTTTCAACTAGGAGAAGAGCCAGACAATCTCATTTTGTCAAACAGGTTTACAGCAACTCTAAGAAGCTTGGTCTATATTTAACCTGTGGCCTATTTTCATCATAACTTAGTGCAGGAGGAGGTGAAGTCCAGCCTCTTTTCCTCTTCTGATTGTCATTTCTGGAGGCAATCTGAGAGTCATGTCAGTGAGAGCTGCTGCCCCATCTCTGTGGGCTGGGAACAGCTCTTTCACTTCTTTTGGCACCATCAGGCTCTAGATTCTGAACAGCAAATTCATAGCACGTTTCTGTCTTGTGTGCTTGTCTTAAGTGTCTGTTCCGAGTACACTTCAACATAACGTGGTTGATGCTCAAACTGTACTTAGCTATTGCTGAATGTGAGCAGTGCTATGTCCCTCTGCCAAGGTGAGTGCACAGACATTGCTAGCCAGGATGTGCTGTGCAACCTTCTTCATGCGGAAAAGCCTCTCTGTGTTTTGGTTGGGTTTGATTTGTTTTTTTCAGACACTTAATTGAACTTCCTTTCCTGTTAATTTAGGAGCAAATTGTTGTTTGGTTTGGTTGTGGGGTTTTTTAGTGAGCTCTGCTTTTTGTGTGGACAGTGCTTAATGGAACGCTTTATGGAGCACATTAATCTGTTGTCTTAGTGGGTGTTGAACTTGTGTGCATTGACATAAGGCCCATAAGCCCTAACCTCAGTGTCTGAGGTGCTGTGCAAGCCCACGTCGCAGACTGTCCCAGCCACAGAGCATTTATCTATGCAGTGTCATGGTTTTGCACTTGTGGACCAAATTCTGCTCTTGAACACATGGCAAAATAAATTACATTGGCTGATTCTAAGAACCGTGTCTTGTCTGAACTCATTGCATCCTACTTGACATTTGCAGTCAAGGCTCTCTGTTTCCTTTCTTCTCAGGTAAGCAGCCAGGCGTGATGCTGTTCTTCAGTATTCCTTTCCCTCTGCCAGGACTGTTTTGCCTCCTCTTGCTTGGTAGTTTAGATGTTTGAGGCCATGTTTCAAACTTGGCTTATGGCTAAGTGCTTCTCACTCCCTGTTTTGTTTTGCAGGCGCTGGTTCGGCTTCCTCCCCATATTTCACAGTGCGATGAAGTCTTCAGGTTCTTCGAGGCTCGCCCAGAAGACCTTAACCCTCCAAAAGAGTAAGTGTTGTGATGGTTTTCCAGTGCTGCTCAGTACAGTTTGATTAGCTGGAAGGAAAAGGTCATTTGTTTTTATTACTGCTGTAGACGTGGGAACGGAATTTGTGGCTTTCAATCACTGCTTATAAAATGCCCAGCAGTTACACACAACCACTTTGGGTGAGTGGAGGACGGGGAAGTCAGGCAGCCCTCAGACAGAGTTTTCAGCTATCCTCCGCCCACCTTTGCATTGTTTCTTGCTCATGGTTCTAATGAGAGAACCTCCCTTGGTTTGTGGGTTTTACCTGATGGTTATCACCAAAGAGTCATTTAGTTCCCAAAAAGCATTGGCTCAGTAGCAGGGGGAAATCCTGCCAGTAAGCACTTGGCTCATAATTACCAGCTGCTTCTTTAAATGTACTCCTGCCCAGAGATACTTAGTTATCTGTAGGGAGCAAGATTGTGGTCCAGATCCAAAATTGTCTCTGGAGAGTCTATTCTTTCTAAGCAAGAAGCCAAGAAAAGGAGGAGGGAAAGAGTTCCCATTAAACATGAAACAGAATTGTAGCCTTTACCTTGGAGCCAACAGGCTGATTCATGCTGATGCAGTTAGGGTTCATAGGACTAATTTATCCAGGGAAAGCGTTGGCAGGAGGGTATTTGCAAGCAACAGTGCTGCCTTGCCTGGTATTTCCTTTTCTCTTTCATCCCAAACAGGATATATTTTATTGTACTCTGCAATAAGACTTTGACTTTGTCCCATTGTGTTTTGTGCTGCTTTGTTGCATGGTTTGAAACTTGATTGCAGGCTGTGTTACCGTAATTTGCTTTCTCCCGTGTTTGCACAGCCCCACTGGATTAGGAGAAGTGGATGCAAAGCTTTCAGGGTTTCGGCACTTCAGCACATGCAAACCTGTAATTATTGGAAAGATTTGTATTGGCTTCAGCTGTCTGCTCCCATGCTGGTGAAAAAGAGAGGAGAACCTTTGCAACTTGATTTCCCAGACTTTGCTTCTTGCACATGCATGGCTTTGTACAAGGGGATGTATTAGCATGTGTTCTAAAGAAAACACTGCTAGCATTGCTGAGGGCAAAGTCTTTTTTTGTGTCATGAATGAAGGAAAGAGAAGTTTTAAATCAAAAGTCTGGATAAAGGGCTGGTTTTTTTTCCCCCCCTCCTATCTGGCCTTGTTTTATAAAAATGTTTGGCGAGAATAAATATAGTTGCTTGTTCATTGTTAAACACGTATTACAAACTTAGAAAACATTGCAAATAAAATAAACCTGTCACACTGTGAGACCTGCTGATTATCACAGTTTGGAGTCTGCAAGTAGGTTTGCAAAGGTTGCTTGATCCTACAGCACCCCATTTGTGATGCAAGGACACATCCCCATGTGCCAGGCAGAAACAGACACCCAGAAGAGGAGTTAGGTCCCAAGCGTTATGGAAGACTTCATATGGAGGATCTCAAATGGATGTTGTGAGTCTGCTTGAAACTCCTGTCTGCTTTCTGTACTGATGTACCCTACAGCACCTCTGCCAGGTGGGGCATTGGGACCCAGGCCTGTCCCAGACATACACTAGCCATTATGGCTTGTGTCCCTTGTCCCTACTCAAAAGTTGTAGAGGGCCTGTTAGACAGCCTTGCAGGAATTTTCGTGTTATCCCTTCACTCCCCTCTGGAAAAACAAAAAAGACTAAATGTTCTCAGCCCAAGCCTTGCATCCTATTCCAACCTAGTAATAAGTGTGATTTATTTCCCTGGAAAATGTAGAGCAATAACCTGATTAAATCTCACTTCACTAATGTCTGCAAGACATTAATCTAACTGGGTTTAAACAAATCCTACCTCGTCTTCTGTAAGCAAACAGATCTTAGGGAAGGTGTCTAAGGTTTCTGCTGGGAGTGCTTCACAAAAGATGTATTGTTGAAACTGAAGATTGGTCTCTACAAAAAGATGATGTAAAAGCCAACGGAAACATCTTAGTGTTTTTCTTCTGTGAACTGAGGGGGAAGGGAGGAGATCTGAGGCTTACTGGACCACTGTGTAGGGTCTGGGGGAAGGACACTTCCAGGGCGATTCTGAACCTCAGCAGGCACTGCAGGAAGGAGCACGATTCCAGAGAAATCCCAGTTTATTCCCTTGTTTTGTTACTCTGGCAAGCCCCTCCAGAAACAGTGAGCCAGTGGTGCCCAAGCACTGTGAATTCAGTTTTCTCTGGACCTCATGGTCTATCATTCATGTCACTGGAGGTGGTAGGGCTGTAGCCTGGGGGCAGCATCTAGACCATCTTAATTATTTTCTCTATTTCTTCAGCTGCTTCTTTTAGCCCTCAGCACAGAGGTGGTTTGTATGTTGATCTGTCAGCATAGACACGGCATTCAACTTGCTGGGTTAAAGAACAGTGAGCAAGTGACTCGGCCACCAAGGCATGGTAGAACAGAATTGCTTGTGCTGCCTTCATGTCTCCTTTCTGTGCACAATGAGATGATCTTTAGTTTCATGTTGACCTGTTCAGTTTTTCTGCAGCAGCTTGGCCTCGTAAGACAAAGCCTGACCTAGGGTTTAATTAACTAACTAATTTTCAGGATTGTGACCTTAATCCCATGGGCATTTGGGTTGTTGAGCCCAGAGAGTCCACTGAGTTATTGCATGTCAGTGACTGAGCACGTGCTTCCAGACAGAAGTACATGGAAGCTTAAACTTCAAGGGAGGAGACACAAAAATGTCTAGTTTACCTCACAGCTGGGATGTGCAGAGAGGTATCCATGCCTTTAATTGCTGAGCCATGGCTTGCCGTAGTGCACTAATCTATGTAGTGCTGCATTAATTTGGCCGCAAAGCTGAGCTTTTCACTTCTGTTCCTATTGTCCTGAAAGAAACAAAAATTTCCCTGTAGTTCCTCAGGCACTTTTGCAAAAAGTGTTGCTGGCTTCTTCCTTACAACCCTTCATCTGCCCTACCCTTGCCTCCTCCCTGCTTCTTTGTGCGGTCCTGTCCGGGTTATGCCGTGTTTGGCTCGCCTGCTGCTCCCTACAGAGTCATTTCCTACTGCTGCTGTGCTCCGACTGCCCACAGTGCTGAGCAGCACACAGTCCAGCTGTAATAAAAGCTGGGCTTTCCCAATGCTGTAATAATCCGGCCAATTTGTTCGGTTGGATTCACAGCTTAGGTTTTCTGTTTCCTGTTTTGGTGATGGTCCAGGCTTTCGAGTCCTGTGACAATAGGCAGAAGGTATTTCTTCAAGCCCATAAATCTCTCCAGGGTACAGCAGCTTACAGGCAGAGATCTGGAGAGATGTCTAAAGAAATCTCAGCATTTGTGCTGGCTGACAGTCTTCAAGACTCCGAGCCTGCTCCTGCTGGTGGACATAGCTCCAGGCCACATAGCTCCCAGCAGCAGGTTTCCTTCATGTGGCATGGGAGACACCATAGGAGGACGCTAAATTCCTCTGTGGAATGGTCTGGGAGCATTCTCAGGCTGTTTCCCGTGGTGAAAGCATGGCTTTTGCAAGGGAGCTGGCAGGCCATGGGAGCAGTGATGTGCCAGGCAGTGTGGGGAGCTCCAGCATCGGTGTTCCTGGGGCTGCTCTCGCTCCACCCCCTGGATTAGCCGCAGGGAAAGCAAGCTTCAAACCATCAGCCCTGGTACAGGAGGAGCAGTTTTCAACTGCTTATGTTTCCAATATGTGACATTTTAGCATCTGGGCTTGTGTCCTTTATCATGCCCACATAAGGGCCAGATCCTGCACTGCCATGGGAAAAGGTAAGAAGGAAGTGTGTTTTTATTCATCCATTGTTCTAAGTAAACACCATGTCACTGAAAACCATTCATTTGCTGGATACTTCTGTTAATAATTATAATTACTGATAACTAAACCAGAGGTAGATTAATTTCAGATTTCTGCTGGGGATTTAAATTCAAGGCTGAGGTCAGGCCAGGGCTCACAGTCAACAAACAAAATCTGAGAAACCACTTTTTTTAATGATTCTATTTTACTAGAAATAACAGAAATACCCAAAAAGCGGGAGTAATCAATTAGATATTGCATATGGTCTACTGGTTTTAGGGCTTTTTTGCAGCAAGGTTCAAAATATCACAGCCAGACCACTCTTGTGAGAGTTTGTTTTTCCTTTGTGTCTAGATCCAGCCTAAAGAGCAGATCAAGAGCCAAGGATTCAGTTCTGCAATGCTCCCCCTACAGAAATGCATGCAGGCTTAAACAAGATTTCTGTTTAAACCACCACTAATAATATTAACAGCTGAATTTAAAGCAGTGTTCAGTATCTGAGAATAATTTTCCTGTAAGAATCATAAAGCAATTTTCAAACAATAGGCAAATCCAGAAAAGCTCACATGACATATTATGTGGGTTGATGCAGAAAGGGGAGTTGATGCTGAAGGTGCCTTTTACTAAAGAACAGAAATGCTGTATTGTGGTCTGTAGCCATGAGCTTTACTGGTCATATCGCTATCAAATAAATATTGGTGTAACACTTGGATGCTCTGATGCCAGGCAGCCACTGTTAAATGGAAGCTGGATTCTCCCCTTATTCTTCATGTATTACAAATTCCTGATAAGGATACTGGAAAGAAATAGCCAGGGTAATGGAGTGACCCTGTTAAGGAAGCTGCTTTAGTTTAGGAGCGTATTGGTGCTCAAGCACAGCTCCCTAATACACTTTTTCTATCCGTAAGCATGACTGTGTTCATATACAGTTATTTCTGTTTCCCAAATGTGTTTTGATCTGCCCTGTAATAAAAATTCAATTACCTATGGGTAGAGGAGGAAAACTTCTCATCTGTTAAGTATCTGTGTGTATTCTGATTTGTTTGATATTATGAAAATATTTTCTCTTACATTTCATCCCTTATATTTCATTTCTTATATTTCACTTATACTTCATTGCTTTTGAATTGTGTTTCCCAACACACTGGACAGCTGAGTCTCTGAGCAGATGTGCTGTGAGGAAAGCTGGCATTCTTTTTTTGTGATTGCTCTTTCTTACAGGACTTACAGTACAGATAATTTCCACATCATTTAGGAATGTGGTCAGCACCATTTGATGATGATTGGTGTTACAGTCTGAACTTGGCACTGTTACTGTGACTGCTCAATGCACACATTTTTTTTGGGAAATTTGTTCCACTTGAGAGATGCAGAATGGAAATTAATTTCCCTAAGAAATGCAAAATCAGAAAAGAGATAGAGGGGGTTTTTTTGTGTGATTTTTTTTTAACCTGGGAAGTAAATTATAAAACACAGAGTGGGAAAAGTTCTGAATAAAGATTGTGACAGGATAAGGCAGTTAAAACTCACTGTCCTGAAGGGAAGAAAAATTTAATATTCTCAAATAATTATTTATTCATCTTCACCAAGATTTAGGTAGCTAAGGATGCAGTAATGGGTTAGGGCTGTAACTGCCAAGAGCCTTGCTTGGCTACTCTTAATGAGTCACCCAGCTCTCAGTGATTCCACTGGGAATTAGGTACCACAGCTCTTTGAGCATCTCAGTAGAGCACCTGTGGTGATTTTCTGAAATGTGCTTGGTTTAGGGCTGTATTTATTAGTAACATTTGGCCTCAGCACCTAAATTTGTGGAAAAAATGTTTCTTCAGCTTTTAGATCTCAGAAGTGCTTTACAGTATCCTGCTCACAGGGTGGGACTGTCCCAGTCTGTGGCTGAGATGTCAGGCAGCCCAGGAATAGAGGAGGCAAGTGTGGCTGGTCCCCAGTTGTGCCCCTGTGACCCAATGAGCAGGAGCTGAGTCTGGGACATGGCCACTGTCAGGTGGGGCTGTAGTTCCCCCTGTGTGCACTGCCTTTCATCCATGCTCGTGAGCTCTGGAAGGTCTCGCTTGGAGATTGTTATCTTAAATACACTAAGCCAATGCAGGAATGGAAAAAAGGAAATAACAGATTCATTACTCGTTCCCTTCTTTAGTTTCACATGGGACTTTCCCTTTTGTTTGTAACATATAAACTGATTTGGACTGGAATATCAGATGGAGGATATTGAAATTTGCTACTGGCTGCAGCATTGGTGATACCAGAAGATAACTCAGCCTTCCTGAGAAAAGATTGGAATCTTTTTTGCTACTCTTTCAGAAAATGAAAAAAGAAATTACATGCAGATAAATATCAAACAATAAACCTGGGAAAAGAGAAAGCATGCTAAATGAAATAGGTCCAGCAACCACAAAGAAAAACCTATAGAAAAATGGCAGCTGGAACAGCATGAGCTTTTATCCCTTGCCTTAGGTATCACATTTGGGTTGGCTCGTGGTTTTAGGCCTGACTCTGAAAGGACACAGAGCTGAGAGGAGCAAAGACAGTTTAATGTACTGACACTCAGCACTGGCAGCTAAGTGTACAGAAATAGCTTTTGCCTGGATTGGTTATAAACAGGCTGCAGGGTTTAAAAGTGGGATGCTGTCATGGGTGCAGGATGGATTAAGAATAAAGAGACTTACTCGAAATTCATCAGTATGAGAATGAGATTAGAGCTCTGCCAACACCCAGCAGCTTCAGCGGTGGCACTGGACACTGCCTTGCTGGGGCGAAACACAAGAGAATGTCAGTGCTACTTAAAGTTCCCTGTTTACGAGCACAAATTCAAAACAATTTTTTTATCTTTCACTTCAGAAGAGTAGTGACTGAGAGGTGTTTTGAAATGCAGAGATGTTGCCTTTAGAAAAACTAAATGCCAAACCTGTTGGCTCAAGAGCTTTTTTGCTGTCCAGTAATTTTTGTTCATATCCTAAAGGAGCAATCACTGCTGATAATTTGGCAATGCCTGTTTTGAAGACCAGAAAGTAATAGTTTGCTTACTGTTTAACTTAAACCATAAAATCCCTTCCTTCTGGAGAAGTTGAGTGGTTAATGCAGGGCATTGGGAAATCTGTTCCATACTGTCTCATTGATTTATTTTGTGATGTTGGAAAGGCCTCTTGCATCTCCTGGCTCTACCTGCAGAATGATTGCAGAGTTTTGGTTTCAAAGATTTGCTAAGAGGATTTGATTCTGGTAAGGAAACCCCATTCTTTCCATAATATAGTTTTAGAAATGACCAGTTACAAAAATAATTTGTTTTAAAAAATCATCACTCAATGTTGGAAGAAACATTACTTCCAAAATCTGTCAGGAAAGCTTGTTCTGCTGGTGCTTCTAGATGCAAAACCAGTTAGAAAGCCAAAGCAGTAAATTTATTGATTTATGGCAGTGGGGCAAACCTGGGCTAATGAGGCAGGATTGGATCAGATCCAAAATAACTGGATTTAGAGATTATCAAGCTCGTTGTGAGTGATTTGGGGTACCAGTTATCCTTGAGCACTCAGTTCTAGAGAGATTTGGCTCAATGCCACGGCATCTTCTGGAGTTCTCTGTTTAAAGGCAGGTGATGCTTGGTTTGCAGCCCACAGGGTTGAATTGCCCATGCTGATAGACACAAAAGACATCTTTAGCTGCACGCAGAAGAGAAGTGTCTGGTCCTGATGTTCTTTGTGGATAAGCCTGGAACTGAGGAGAGGAAGAGGGATAGGGACTTCCTCTTCTTGTCTGGGTTTCTTACTTTGGTGAGCCCCCGCTGGCAGGTTAATTGCTCACTGAAGTATCTGTCACCATTGACTCATCACTTGCCAGGCAGGAGGAGATGGGGTGGAGTTTTCTATTCACTAACATGACAGAGTTGAGTATAGCCTGTCTTGTCCTCTGTGTGTCACATCTCTGGAAAGCAAGAATAGGCAGCTTATGTGGCAGATATGATTGTATCACAGAGAAGAATCCAGCTCGTCATTGCTGTGTTTCTGATATGGTCGCACTATTGTTTAATGAAGTCCTTCTTTCACTCTGAAGAGGAGGGCACTAGGGACAGACATGCTCAATGGGGTGGTTGCTGCCAGAGTGATAAATTATCCCCCAGTGGTGCCTGGGGTCAGATGGGATTTTTCAGTGGTCTGCTCTTCCTTTTGTCAATTGCTGTGTAATTTTGACGTTGCTTATCTGGAGAGTCCCTTTGTTTTTAGCACTGTTGAGGATCAGTAGCCTCACTGGTTATAAAAGGAGTGGTTTTCTCACTTATGTGTGCCTAGTGCGACCCTGTGTGTGATTTTGAACTGTTTGGGGGCAAGGTAAGGCATCCCATTACATCTGATTGGGTTTTATCAGGCTGTGCTATATGTGGCAAGGGAAGGCATTGCTTACAATGTATTTTAATGCTGCTGACCACAGGCCAGGTGGAGTTGAAATCTCACATTTATTTAAGGTGAAGCATTTCTGTCTAAACGCTGCTGAGCAGAGGTGACGTTCCTCAGTAAGCAGGACTTTGAGAGTCTCTGGCACTGCTCTTTGCATCCAGCAGCTGTCTCTGAAGAGAGAGGAGGAAGCCTTAGCAATCAAAGGGTGCTGAACAACAGGTAAAGCAAGTCATGTCTCTCTGGAGAGCTGCTGCCTCTCGTGAATTTTGTTGAGATGAGAGCTGGGTTTCAGTTCTGGCTTGGTTGAATCATATTATTATTTTTGGTGTACCTGTCTTCACCTGTTCACCTCGGGCCACCAAAGGGTTTGTGCTAGAAATCTCTTCCATTACATACACAGGGCTCAGTGTTTTGTGTCTGTCACGGAGATTTTCATTCAGCTCCCAATGCTATTGCAAGGTAAAAATCTTGTTTATAGAAAGCCTGGAAAGAAAAAACTTTTGTGGCAGTAGGGAGCCATCCCCTGGACTGCTGCACATGTCCGAGGTGATCTCTTTTGCTCTGTCTTCTGTCTCTAGAGAAATGGGGTGCCTTTAGGACTCTGTATATATAAAAAAATACCAGACCTCAAGTGGCTCTGGCTGAAGGAGACACAGTGATCTATTGGTGGATTCATTTCCACCCTTTCCATCTTCCTGACTGGTCTGCTGCTGACTGTCTTTCATGCATGCTGTTCCCAGAAACACAAGCAGAGGATCAAATAACAACATGTTTTGACTCCAAACTCTGGAATGACTTATCATGTTATCAAAGCTTTTGATTTAATTGAAATTTCACAGATAACCCTAGACCTGCTTTTAAGTGCAGACTCAAGAGCCAGTGGGAATTCAATTAACCACCCTCCCCATCAGACCACAGCACCCCCCCCCCCCCCCCCCCCCCCGCCTTAAATGCTTGCATCTTGTTTGGGAGTTTTATGGAAGGGATTTGCTACTGCTTATCTCCAGCTAGAGCTGTGTGTCTGGATTCAAAGATACCCTTTGTTTTTGGGCCTCTTTCTTTTTCCAGTTATGTCAGAGTTTGATTGGAATGACCCTGCTGACAGTAATGGACTATTTGAGATTGACGCTGATGTAAGGATTGCAGAATTTGCTGTGTTAAAAGTAGAATTCTGTTCTTGTTTCCTTGTTCATCTCTTAAAACAATTGGCCTAAGCTCAGGAAGATGTTCATTTAAACAGACCTTGGATATATAGTGAATAGAGGATTGACTGTGGCTTTGCAATACTTTAGTATAATTTAATAAATGCTGGTTATTTGCTGGATTCTTGCAAGCTGTATTTGCATCCCAGCTCCAAGGAGTTTTAATAGCCACTCCAGTAATGCTGACTGCAGAGCACTGTGGTGAACCTCAGAACATTGTATATGTCTGATTACATTTGCTTTCAATTACAGTCTTGTGGGTTTGAAAAATCAGAGCAGTTCAGGCTCATTTGGGAACCACCACAAAAAATCACCAGTAACCTGAGATAGCTAGTGCTTGAAAATATAAAAGAAGAAGAAAATGTTGAATGCTGGGGACTGAAAAATGTCTATTTTGCTTTATGAGAAGTCAACCATGGCAACAACTGTAGGGTTAGGATGGCTGGGGCACTGTATCTAAAAGATAAACCTTTTCCTTTCCCATCCAAGCGTGCCAGGAGTGAAGTGTGAGTGACTCATGCCAGAGACAGTGTTCATCAGAGGCTGCAAGCTGTCCTGGTGCACCAATGAATTAGCAATGCTGCTGTCTTTGCTGCTCCCCATTGGACAAATTGCTGATCCTTTTCCTAATGATTCGAACCTCAGCAGCATCATCCTCTCTTGCTAGGGAAGCTGCAAAGTCCTTGAGGATGCATAATTAATCTTATTTCAAAACACACTATTTTGTGGAGATGTGGATTATCCTCTAAATCTGACTAAAAGAGGAGCTTTCTTTTCATGAAAACATTTAACCAAAAATGAACCTCTCAGTTCCTGTTGAAATGTGGTCCCAAGTCTCTGAAATCAAATCGTTTTCGTCGGCCCTACTGAGCAGCAGGATGGCCTTGGAGTGAACAAACATGTACAGAGACATCTAGCAGATGGCTCTGCAGGTGATCCCTTCTGCAGTGGTGCCCAGGTCTCTGGGTGCTGCGTGGCTGGGACTTGATCTACCTCTGGCAGTCCTGTGGTGTGTCTGGTCCTGCCTACATAATTCCTCAACTCTTCCAGCAGGCAGCTCTGGGAGAGCATCAGCCATGTGTGGATGATCCCTTTCTCCTGTGCCAGCATCTGGAAAGCAGAAAAAGAACTCATAAATGCATTAAAGTGTAAGCCCTGGTGCAACCTTTGGTTAGGGCACTGAGAATATTTGAGAAAGAAAAGAGGAGCAGGAAGGGTTTCGCTGTGAAAAAGCCCAGCCACAGCACCGTGACGCTGGCAGTGGTGCTGTGAATTTTCACCCCAAGTGAGGAGAATTAGTTCAGCTATTCAGAACACAGGAGCAGAAGATGGGGTGTAAGGCTGTCATCAACTCCTGAAAATAAGGGCAAATGCAAACAAGGTATGCAGACTGAGTAGTAACTGGGGCAGCTTTTACTCTTGTAGTGGGAACCAGTACATCCTGCCAGTGTTGTATATTTCTTCCTACAAGATGGGATGTTTTAGCAACACAGCTTCTAAATTTGGGTGGGATATGGGTAAGAAAACTGAACACTTTCTGTAGTCCCAATGGCAAGGTTCTTTAGCTTGCACATAACCTCTGCAGTCCCTGGGGCTGGTGACCTGGATGCTGAGGCATTTTGCTGGGTCTGGCTTAGTTCCTTCACCTCCACACGTATCTCTGTAGTGAAGCTAAGGGCCAGGGTACTACAGAAACGCTGCAAACAGCTGTAAACTCTTGCAGCGAGAGGTCAGTGGAAAATCTCTTATTGTTTGCCGCCTCTCAAGGCACAAAGCAGGGCTCTGTGAGAGGAGCACTTAGCGGCGTCAGTGATGCTCCTGGTGCATCAGTGTCATCCCCTGGGGGAGGAGGAGCGCCCGTGGCAGAGCTGCACAGACCATCCCAGTAATGAGATGCTTTTCTTGCCAGCCCTGATAAATAAGCTTCTGTTAATGTTCATTGTTATCGTGCTCGTGCTCATCTGAGTGTTGAGGAGGGGATTGTGTTACAGATGCTCGGCTGAGGGAGGGCAGGGCGACCCCTGCTAGCGAGAGAGCTCCAGAGGTGAGCTGGGGCTTTATAAAGAGGCAGACGTTCAGCAGATGAGCAGAAAGCCTTGAATCCTTTCAATAAAGTAGTATGTTGGAGTGAGTAGTTGCAAGAAGTAGGAGTTCTGAGGAGAACGGAGATAAAAGGAGGCTTTCAGGCAGGAGAGAGGATTACTGCTTTTTCCAGATGTAGCATTTGCATTTGGAGAAGGAGAACAGCCAAAAGGCCAGGCTGATGAAGGATGCTTTGTGGTGCTTCCAGCCTGTGAAAAAATGCGGTTCTTTGAAAGTTATGTGCTTTTGGATTGTTAGGCAAGGGATGAAATAGGCATCATAGGAGCAGTCCCTTTCCCCCTCTTCTTATGGAAGGCTGGTCTCCTGTGATTTATATAATTAGTACTTTTTTTTCTTCCTTTTTTGTCTGCTTTCTCTTAAAGCTTTTTTTTTTTTAAATACAGTCTTGGCTCAATCATCTGGCATCCTCATAAATCAGAAAATTTTATCCTTGCAGATTCCTGACAAGTAGTTTATATTTAATTTTTTTTGTGGACAGGCATATAAACTACTGAGCCCTGGTTTATTGCCCAATACATCCTGATCCCTGTCAGGATAAGCAGTGTTTGAGAGAAGATTGAATTAATATCAGCAAACAGAGAATTTTGGGCCTTAACAAATAAATGTTGCTTTCTGACACGATTTTGTCTATCCTAATGTATGCTCAGAAAATCTCCAGTCTTATCTCCACTTCAGATTCATTCAGTTCAGATATACTCATATGCCATGGAACTGTGTAAGTAGAATATGTGAGGATCAGTTTAAGAGAGCACTCACCCAAACTAGACAAAAATAAACCGATTTAACAGCTTGCGGCTCTAGTGGTGCTTCGCAAGTTTCCTGAAAAAGTTTTGCCAGTCATGTCTGTTTCTTCTTTTAAGGTTTTATTTTCAAAACATCAAAGCAAATTCCTGATTTTGAATGAAGTAGGGACACAGCCCAACAGAGACACATGTCGAAAACATTTCACCTCAGGAGTAACGCAGCTAGATAACATTAAACTTGCTGTCAGCCTCATCCCGAGAGCAGCCGCCTCCTGCCCCAGACATTTATGCACATGGGTAGTTTTCTACACAGTAACTGTATTGAATTCAACGGGAGCACACGTGCACCCACAGTTATTTGTGTGCATATGCATGTGTATGTTTGTTTGATGGGAATGAAAAATTCTGGAGAGGGCTGGGATACAAAGAAGGTTCATTCATCAGTAGCCCCCTCTGCAAATCATGTTAGTTCTTCTTTCTTGCCTAGAGATGGGCAGGTATGGAATATGTGCATACAGGCTTTGGGGCCAGCACAACTTTAACTGGAATAAGTCACCAGCTTTCAAGGGATGGGGGTAGGTAACATCTACTCTCGGAGACTCCTAAACACACATACCACAAAACAGCAGAAGGGCTTAACTGGTCTGATTGTTTAGAGGTTTGATATAGCAAATAATTTGTGTGTGCCCTGGCTGCTCTTTTTATGCATTTATCTTTACAACATTTTCATTAAAAATATGCCAAAACTCAACTAAAAAGGGCATGAAAGCAATTAGATATGTATCTTCATCTGTATCTTTGAGGGGACCTTTAATTGTGTAGCTGCAAAATCAATGAAGCATCAATAGTCTCCATAAGGGAATGCAGCCACTCTGAGAGAAAGCAATAAGCACAAGGCTGCATAGAGCACCTTTGTTGGGTGTACTTGCTGTAAAATCCTGTCAGATACCATTTTCACTGTGGTCTGTTCACTTCAACCAGCACTTGCTCCATGATCAGAGGGAATTCATCCATCAAAGGGGGCTTGGCAGGTCTCATTCTGGTATAATGGACTAGGTCACTGTAAGGTGTCTAGTGTGTGTTGTAGGCAATTTGCTTATTGTCTCCTATTCTACGTATGTACCTAAATCTTTTACAGGACATTTTTACATTGTGCTTTGTTCCTATCTCTTGCTTTCTTTTTGCTTTCTCACCTGACTGCTTTATCCCTGACTGCATCAGCTTCTCTGCCTCAGGTTGGCATATCTTTTCTATTGTCATTTTCAGCTGTCTCTGTTTGGTTTTTTTTTCATTATCCTTACATCCCTTGGATATTGTTTTCTTCCTTCCCAATATGTTCTGTGCTGTTTCCCCCAGCACTGCGGCACTTACTTCTATTTGTCCCACTGATACTCTGTTCATTGGTTTTATTTGCTCTCTGATGTATTTCTTCTATCACTTTCTCCCTTCCCCATATCTTTTCATCCCCAACACCGCATAAGAGATAACAGAGGGATGACAGAAGGTACACAAGTTGCCTTGTTGCTGGATTAGCTGTTTGCATAGAGTACAGCCAGGATGAGCCAGTCTGGGGCTGGAACAGAAACTGGAAGCAAACCCTGTGCCACCCTCACCTGTGTTAGTGGTCCTGATAACTGACCCTCAGCAATATGGGGAAACCTGCTCTTTTGCCTTGCTAAAGGCAACTCCTAGGGAGAAAAGGAGAAGTGATGGAAACCTAACTCGGCAGAAATAAAATAAGCAAGGTTTTTTGCTCTTTTGCAACCTGTAATTTTTGAACAAGTTGTCTCTGTGATCTGCCAAACAGAAATTCATCATCACCAGCCTGGAGTTCCTGGGTAATTAATCTTCTGTGGTGGATAAGGCAGGCTGGGTTCTCAGTCTGCAGGCGTGGAGAGCTGTGAGCTAACCTGCAGCACTGCTGAACCTTTTCTCTCTCCCCTACTTCTCCATTTTCCCATGACCTTAGGGAAAAAAAAAAGAAATCCCCACTTCATAGCTCTTTTTTTTTTCTAAATCACACTTTATGGAACACAGTTTTAATACTGTATAGTGCGTGTTTAATGATGTCCATATGGGTTTGTGGGTACAGGAATTAAATACATAACGGTTCACGATGACATAACACGGAAATGCAACTCCCGCAGTGCTGGTGTGTAGGCTGTAAAGGGTTATTAATAAAAATGAAGGTTTTAAATAGAAAACAAGCTTAGCAGCACCGTTTTGGCCTCAGGCCCATCTCTGAGTGATGGAAAAAAAAGAGGCTGGAATATATGGTCTTTCCTCAATACATGAAAATAAATACATTTTACCACCATCCCCTGCTAAACATTTCAGAGAGAAAGCTGCAGGCCTGATGCATGGCATCTCTCTTCAATCAGAGCCTGAGCTCAGGGAGGTCTGGAGGGGATATTTCAGCAGGGTGCAGAACACATCAAACAAATACTAGAGGGGAGATTGATGCCTTAGATTATTAAAACGGGGTAAGGCTACAATGTTTTGATTGGCAAAACCTTTCAACAGTTGGACATTAGTATTTCAGAAGAGCAAACCATTCTGTTTGTGGGTGAGCCAGGAAAATAACAACTCCCACAGTTTGGGAGAATGACCTCAAGGAAATCCCATCCTGTCTTGTAACTAGAGTTGCTGGATCCGTAAGCCAAGGAAATTACATAATATGCCTATTAATATTATAGACAAAGAAAAGCAAGTTTACTTTTCTATGTTCAGCCTTGTTCTCTCTGTAGTTGCCCCAACATTTGGTTTTAAGTGTTCAGAATAAATGAGACAGCAGTGGATGATGTGCTGAGCATCTGCCTCTGAATGCTGTGTCTGAGATATCTCTCGCTGATTTCCGACTGATTGTTAGTGACAGGAACTGTATGGGCAGCACCAGCACCAACTGAATGTGTCCTTCTGTCTTTACCAGTGTTTTTGCTGCAGTTTCAGCTGGTCCCAGAGCAAAACACAAAGATACAACTGCACACAAACTAGCTCTAGAGTCTGTGGCTTGGGATTTTCCACTTTGTGGACATCTCTAAATTACATCCAGGTTGTAGACCAGGACAAGATCAATGCTTCACAGCTGCTGCGTAAGGGTCAGGAACTGCCAGAACCAAAAGTGATCCTGCCCTGGTTTCTGTATTGTGAAATCCCTGTACCCACAGCTGTGTCCCCCTGCTCAGCCTGCTCATGTCCTTCAGCTCCAGCCCCACCCCCACCTGAGCCCATCCTCGCACCCCTGGATTCCAGCAGACAGCTTTCCCCAGCAGAAGGCCATGGAGGATGCAGAAGGAATGCAGGAGGAATAACACTTTCTTGCTTTATCTTGTGCTGTCTGGGGCAAATTCCCACTCTCTGCCAGTTTCATGGTGCCTCCAACTGTTGTTCATTGTGAGGCACAGATGTTGTTAGCTCAGTGGCTTCTGTCCAACCACCAGATACTTCAGCAGCAGAGAACTCAGCCCATTAGATGGAATTGGAAATCAGGCTGTACAGACGGCATTGCTTTTTTTCCCACCTGATCGTAGCTGGGACAGTGAACAGAAATGTGGGAACGTGGCACAAAATACTCTCCCTGTGCACCAAGTCCTGTGCTGCTCTATTCACCCTTCAACCTCCTGGCTTGAAACCAAGGCCCTCCTCTAAAAATTGGTCAGAAAAACTACTCCCTGCTCGTGTTCTGCCAGAAGAGATGGCTAGGCTCTGTCACACAGGGCATGCTTCTACCCGCTTGCTGCTGTACTCTGGGTCATCTCAGGCACAGCTAAAGCTTCTGGAAAATAGCATTAAGTTTATTTTTCAAAATTTATTTACGCTGATAGATGTCAGTTTGTCTTCTGAAACTGGTCTTCTCAAAAATAGGTATTATGTCTCTTTAAATAGCACAACCCACATGGGAACGGATTATTTTTGTCCCTAGCTGTCTATAATATATCTTATTTCTTTTTTTAGTGAAAACAAAATCTTCCCAGGGATTGTTCCTAATAATAATACTGAAAAGAAAGCATCATGTAAGTCATCCAGTATTGGCAATGGCAACAGTACTGCATTGCCTTTCTATAGACTTATCTCAGTGTACACCTCGAGGTATGGCCCAAACATGAACCCTCTCAGCTTGACTGTGAAATACGGGTTTTATTTTAGAACCAGGGAAGCAAAAGTATGAAAGTGGTTTTGAAGGGTCACCAAGGATAGAACAGGAGCCAGAAGGTCTGGATTTTAGCCTCATGTTATGTCTCTCGGCATACTTTCTGCTATTTGCCTCTGCGAACACCCCTAGCATGCCAGCAGTTTGACTTGCTGATAAACAGCTTCCAGGATCTACAGGAGTGGGTCAGCGTCCGTGTCAGTTTTTGCAAAATTCTACGTTTGAGGAAAATGTGCTAAAGAAACACTGAGCTAGTTTGCCCTAGGCTACCGGGGGACTAGTCCTCAGGATGCCCTTGAATTCTCTGCTTCAACCACTGGACTCACAGTCCTCTAAAAAAATACACATTCATCCCTTGCTCATCAGCATATGAAGGGGGACCTTTAGCTCAAGATCGAACTCACGCTGTTGTCTTCTTCCCCAAACTGTGGTGGATTGCCTGATCTGAAGTCCCTCCCCTGAGATGGACAGCAGATACCTGTGCAGAAGCAACACAACAACCAGTCCAGACTTCCTCCTGTGCCAGGACAGCAAGGAGAGCAGGGTGGGCTGTAGCTGTGTTGTGGAAGAAGAGCATGCATTTGTGCCCAGCTGCCCCATGGCAGTTCTGGAAAGGATCATGTGAGCATGGAGGAAGGGAGGAGGGCTGATGGTTACCTGTGTCTCCTTCTTCCTCAACCAAATCTCTGTAAGAACTGGGAGCACAGTCTGCTGTGGAAGATAAATTGCTCAGGAGCCTACACTTTGTTTGAAATCATCAGTCTGTGTAGGGCTGCAAGCTTGGTTCCCTGTGACTGTCTCTGTTTGGTTCCATCTGCAAGTCCTTGTCCAGAGCCAGCCCTTGGTGTCCCTTGATGTCCTCTGCTCTCCGCTTCAGCTGCCTGCTCCACTGTTTGTCCTTTGTGTCCCTTCCTTGTGCTGGAGGTACCCCCAGCCCTTGTTTGTGCAGGGAGGTTTGGCTGGGGCTGTGCAAGCTCTGGGGCAGACATGTACTTCAGAGCTTGAGCACAGCTTTCCTTTCCAAGGGGGTGGAAGAGGGATGTGTCCATAGTGCACTGCCCTTCCCCTGGCTTTGTTCCTTCCCTGCCTGTCCTGTGTTTCCCATCCTTTCCTCTCATGTGAGTTGTCCTGTGGGCTAACATGAGCACAGCCACCTTGCACAGACCTTTAACTGCCTGTCCCCCCTCTCAGAAGTTAAGACATTCCCTTGGCATGAACTCCATTTACCCACACCACCTGGCCCCTGCTTCAACACATCTTTTCCTCCCACAGGATCCTTCACTACTCTGTGCCTTCTCACTAATTCTGTGGTCACCAAATGTGTGGTCTTCCCAGCAGCTGGTACCCTGCAGCATTCTGACCAGAGCCCCCCTGCTCTGTCCTCTGTGGCCACTGGTGCTGAAGATAGACCTTGTCCTAAGCAAAGCTGTCCCTGAGTGTTCCCGTGCCAGTGGGTGAGAGAATGCGCCCTTGCATGTGGCTTTTGTTCTCAGTGCACAACCCACCTCCCAGAGCAGCAGATAAACACAAACAGCCTTTTTCTGCAGTTTAATGAGCAAAGCAGAGCAGTGCTTCTGAGCTGGTCCTTTAACAGCAAGGGCATCATCACGTCCTGAGCCTTATGTAAGTAAATCTGCCATCAAGTTTTAGTCTTTCTTTTGTATAACTTTATGTAGCAGCTCATCTTAAACTTGTAAAAACATTTTGTGGGAAATTATGCGTGGTGGTGGGCAAGTCCTTCCATGTATTGCCAGCTAATCCATAATGCTCTCCTTTATTATAACAAATGAGGTAGGTTTTTCAAAAGCAGTATCTTGTGCTGTTCTTTTATCTCTTTCCTTGTGCTTTAAGTCTGGGGATGGGGTTCTGCCCTGGACGAGGGCACAAAACATGGAGCCACGACTCCTGGTTTCTGTCTTGAGCACTGGGTGCTCATGGCTGTGCTAAATCCTGCTTGTGAAGTATCTTTGAACTGGAAGGGGCTGTAGGTATTCAAAATACAGTGTTTAGCCATAGATGTTATTAAATGTAAAAGAGGTAAAAAAGACACCCAGTGTCATAAAATGCCCACGAAGCCAGGAAACTGGAACTCTTTCATCTGTTCTTAAGCTTGGTAACATCCCGCTGGTGCTTTGCTCTCCCACTATCCCAAAGTCATTTGTACTCAAAGCTCAAGGGTTTTGCAGTTCTTTGGGACAAAATGTTTTGCACGCCCTGGGATCTGTCATCATTTCACACGTCTTCTGTTCTGCTGAGCCATCACCCCCTTCCTCCAAACTGGTAGGTGGCACAGGAGGTATCACATCATCCCTGTGAAGGAAACTTTGTACAAAAGTATCTTGGAATCTGGCAAAGCACAGCTCTTTTTCTCCAGCAGGGCTCATCTCCCCTTCAGTGGAAATTAAGTGTCTAAATCTTTTTGTCTTTCCCTCTTTGTCAGTTTTACAGCGTGCTCTGGGGTGAAGTTTTGTCGTGCTACGTTTATTTCTCTTCGCCAAGACCTTCTTTATGGCTTTGATTTAAATGAAGTCCAATCAGACGCAGTGAAAGGCCGTCATGTTCCAGTGCTGGGGATGGGCTTTGGGGGCTGTTTATCTTTTTTTCCAAGGATAACAGCACATTTGTGTTTGTGTTGTGTGTATGTCTTGGACTTACACAAAAACTTAAGGATCTGATTCTGGTGGGTCATGCTGGCAGGTATCCAAACCCATAAATCTGGTCACTGTGCTTTTCCAAATGTTTATTGTGCTGTTTAAGCTTTTATGGGCTCTTGTGTGTATTACATATGGTCTGAATAAATGTAACGCAGTATTACTGTGCTTAGCTGGGAGGCAGAAGAGCCTCCAAGGGGATCATTAGAGCTGGGGCAGCCATTGCCAGCATTTGGAGATGAGTTTCTTGGTTGAGCTTTGCAGGTTGCAAGGAACTTCAGCCCTGTTCTGTTGGTTTCTAAATGTCACTTGATCTCAGGTTGCAGAGGTGGAAATAAGAAGTAGAGAGTTGCAATTTCTTGGATTCAGTACAGGATTCTTGCAGCAAATATCCCCTATCTGAAACACTAATAAAAATGACTGGACTTTGCATGTATTTGCTGTGTTTCCTCTATGCTGCTGCTGCCGCCGCCTGTGGCAAGGTCTGCTCTGATTGCCAGTGGGACTTGGGACAAGACTTTAAGGAATCAGTGGATGCATAGCAGGGCAAAAGTCACCTGGGTTGCTGTAAGTGAGGGATCACCTGCAGGCTCTGTCTCAAGAGTCAAGGCTGCACTGCTCCTTCAGACAGATGGCAAAGAGGATCCATTCCCTGTCCCTCCAAGCCTACAGCTCCTGTGTGATCCTGGAGATCACACATGAGACAGCCAGACTGAGCCAGCCAGACTCCAGCTGGTGGGAACAGGGGCAGGACTTGTGTTTGAGGGCCAGCGGTGTGACAGTGGTACCTGGCCCAGACCAGCTCTCGTGCCATAGTCCCAGCAGCACACGGGGAGCGTGCCACGGTCCTGTTGCTTCACATTCTTACTCTCTTCTGTCCTGACCTGGATTGAGGGAAGAAACTTCAGATTAAAACCAGCCAAACTGCAGCCAGCCCTAACTAAAGCAGCCAAGCCAAGACCTTGGGACCTTCAGAGAATGGCTGGCAGTTCAGCTCTGGGCTTCCTTCCACTGGGCCAGTTCGCCTTCTGCTCCAGGCAGTCCTTCCAGGAGCATCACTTCACTTCCACTCTAACCCAGGAAGATATGAGCTCAGAGTTGAGCTTGCTGCCAACCCTGTTCTTCTTCAGCTTGGGCTTTTTGCTGCCTCGCCTCTGCCCTGTCTGGCTATTCCAATTGCAAGTTTGGGGCAGAAACAAATTTGTGTTTCTGCAGCAGACATACAGGCCCCCATTAGGGTTGGCCATTAGAGCTGATGTACGATCAGTAATTGCTCTTTGCTGGGGGACAGGCTGAAATAGTGGAGGCTTCACAGAGCCACTGGGAGATGGAGATGAGAATGGGAAGAGTGGGAGGAAGACCAGAAGCACTGGGAATCTGAGCTGGTCCTCTGCCTCTGGAGAGCTGAATTTGACACTGCAAAACCTATTCTTGTTGCTTTTTATTTATTTGATTTTCATCAAGACTAAAGCTCAGATATCCTCTCTGTGTCAGCTCAAAGGTTGCACCAGTGTAAAAATTGCTTGAAAAGAAAGAAGTGGAGACAATGTGTACTCGTAGCTGGAGTGAGAGTGCTCCTGGCTGCAAAATTGGATATTTTTCTTTTCCTTCCCTGTTGCTTCAGGCTGAGGATTAAAATGTGGGTTACTTCTGGCTGTGCTGAGATAGGAGCAAAACCTCAGGTAACTTCTGCAACTACATTTAGGGTGCTGGTGCTGGATGCTGTGATCTGGGAGAAGGAGTAGCAGCATACAGCTGCAACCCACTTGGGTGTGGAAGTGTTAATGCTGTAGACCTTGATCCTCAGGAGTGTGGGAACACTGAGTGATATCATAGTGTTTGGACAACTAAAAGAAGCGAGGCAAGGAAAGACAGCATCTTTTGAGCCTCATAGAACCTTTTGAACCATTTTGCTCTGGATACAGGTTTTTCCTGTGACCTATAGAACATGAATACATTTGGTGCAAGGTCATTTACAGAAGAAATCTCTTCTGTTGCATGCTTCTGTCTTTGACCTTGAGGCTGCTGACATCTCTTGGGTCAAACAGCAACATGGGAAGGATAAATGTAAATAATAGGTAGCACTAATATGCTGGTTGTGGTGGGCTTGCATGATACCAACAGCTTCCCCCAGCCCTGGCTGGTTGAATTGGGGAAATAGTAATAGCAAACAATAGGAATGTAATAATTCTGGCTTGCAAATGGCTTCCCAAACCTGGCATGCACCTGAAGTTCTCCCTGTGCTCTGCTGCAAGGACTTTCCTTAAACTGCAGTGAGGGAGAGGCTGGGAACCACCTCCCCACAGGGTGCCACCAAATTCCAGCACCTGGGGAAGATCCTGCAACAAACTCTTGGTTCTTGCTGCAAGGGCAGAGGTGGTGTTTGGCACAGTGAGCAAGCTCTTAGGGATTGCGTAACGTCACAAGGCAGACACCATGTGTGATAACGCTGTTGATATCAGCTGAGTTACCCTGAGGATACATCAGTCCCGAGGGATTTTATGGAGGTATGAGGTGGGGCACTTTATTACTCAGCTTT
The DNA here is from genome assembly GCA_013400235.1 of Oriolus oriolus. Lineage (NCBI taxonomy): Eukaryota > Metazoa > Chordata > Aves > Passeriformes > Corvidae > Oriolus > Oriolus oriolus. The sequence goes on along the minus strand of VXBT01009500.1, from coordinate 1,073,397 downwards.
GCACCACTGTGCATCCTGCTTCTGCTGCTTCGACTTGGAGGAACGGTTTGAACCTTGCTGTGTAGAACTCACAGAAACAGAGGCATTGCAAAGTGCTGACTTGACAGCTGAGAAACATTCTCCCTCCCCTCATTCACCCAGTGACTCCTCAGCAGGCTGTTCCCATTAAAAGCTGCAATACTACTTCCACCTCTATATGCTGCTGCTCTTCAAAACCTGTGGTTGATCCTGCATTTTAGAAGGAAAAAAAGTCATGTTGACCATGAACAGAGAGACTGAGGTGAACATTATCTAAGTCTGAGATGGGCTCAGGACATGGTGTCATAGCACCAGATTTTGCCACTGGAACAGATACTTGAAAACATGTTCTAGGGAAACTCATCTGTTGGATTGATTCTTCCCAAGTTGAGAAAGTCTAGACTAGTTTGGAGAGCCAATTCCAGAGTCCTGGAATATTGCAGCCACCGAATCATCTACTACATAAAGACTTTTAAAAGCATGTTGCTAACAGGAAATGCTACCCAGGGTTTCTTCACTTCGGGATGTAAGGCCTGAATAGAACCTGGGGTGTGTGACAGCACAAAGAACTGGGGACACCTTGAACAAATTCAGTATGTTAAATATCCGGGACTTGCCTATCTGTAACATTAAGAGAATAGGCTAAATTCATCCAACTTTCCTGAAAATAATGGGCTTTACTCAGAGCCCACCTGGGTGTTTGGATTCCTCAGGACTTGAAGATTCTGACAGGGAAAGTGTTGACTAGGTAGAAAATTCCATCATTGTCTTATGGTTGTTGGCAGCTTCCTTTTGCCTGCATTATCTATCCATGCCAGTCAGCACTGCCGAGTAGGCACCACACTTAAGTCTTGAATGTGTCTGAGAGCAAGGAAGTAGGTGGAGGAGAAGTGGCACAGAGAGGACTTCTTGCTGAAATAACCTCCTGGCTTCCCTTTCTCTGCGCCTCTGTCAAACATCCTTGGTGCGTGATGCTGAAACCTGAAGCTGGAAGGGACATGCTGCTGCTTCAGCCTCTTCACCACATGGGACTGATGAGTTGCCATCAGTCCTGTGCGAAGGCAGGTGTGAGGGGCTGAATGCAAGCATGCAGTCCCTTGCCTTAAGCCATTTCCAGTTGCTCTTGGGCTGCTTCAAGCTGTGTGTTCTTTTAATAGCATTTGAAGAGGTTCATCCCCAGCCACTTGTTTCTGCCTCCTCCTTCCTTCTCACTGGGGTTTCTTCCCTGGCTGCCCATATGAGAAAGAATGGAAATGTTAATTTGTTGCTCTTCGGCATGGAGAGAAGAGGAGGGAGCATCAGAGGATGCAGAGGATCCACTTTGTGGGGAAATGCGCTTGCAGAGGAGCTCTCAAAGTGAAGAGAAGCTATTTTTGCCATCACAGTCCTGTGTCAAGCACGGGCAGCTCCGGGGCTCCCACCTCTTCTCTTCTATTGCTGGATGTTGAATCAGCTGTTTGTGCTGCCTTGCACAGTGCCAGGGACAAACTCACTGGCAGAAGGGTGGGGAAATGGAATAAATAAAGGATTTATAATGGGGATGGTTTGTTTGTCCACAAACAGCCTGCTGCAGGCTTGTGCTCAGAAGGCAGGCAAACCCTCTGTGTAAGCACATTGCTGCAGGGTCCTGCCACAGGCAGTGGGGGCTGGCTAGGAAGAGGGTGGCAGAGGCAGCCTGCTCCCGTGTCCCTTCTTCCTCTGCACATTCCAGGGCTGCGACCTCCTCAACCTGCAGAGAGAGGGGAGGGAGGTGGGAAATGGGGTGACAGGAGCAAACTTCCTGCAGCGGAGCTGAGCTGGGGGACGGTTCTTATCGCAAGAGAACAGCCCTGCTGGGGGCAGCTGGAGAGGAGCCCATCTCACTTTCCTGAGCCCCTCGCCCTACTCACCCTGCAGCTCACCCCCAGCACAGGAGCCTCCCTAACCCCAGCACATGGCCCTGCCAGCCCTGCCTGCAGATACTCGTGTGTCCCAGAAAGACGAGGGCTCATGGCTTGGCAGCACTGAGGGAAATGCCATCCAAGCCACATGAGAGGGAGAGGCAAGTTAGCACCAGGCTGCCTGGGAGCGCAGTTGCCTTTGAGCGGCTCCCACTGCTGCAGGTGCTGTGTGGGGAAAGCTGATCCTTGCCCACCAGTGACCCATCAGGCTGTGTGTGCCATGGAGAGCGGCTTTGGCTCCTGCCTGGGCTCCAGCTGCCGCACGCTGGCCAGGTTTTGGCTCATGGCAGCTTTTTGGGCAGGACCCTCCTCTCCTCCAAAAACCAGACGCCAACATGTAGGGCTGACCCTACTCAAATTTTGTTTCAACCCAATTCAGTCCTAATTCATGTCTCCAGTGTGAGGTGGAAGGAGATGGGGGAGTAAGCCTAGCACGGTGTCACTTCACCCCCTCTGCCTGAGGGATGGGTTACATGGGAGCTGGAAAGAGAATTGTGCTGGGCTGGAAGTTCCTGCTGAAGGCAGGGCAGTCCCTTCACTGCACAGTCCTGTGTCACTTGTGTAGGTATAGATGCACAAAAGCCTCTTTAGCTCTAAAAGCAGAACAGGTTGCCACAGGTAGAGCATGTAAGGGCAACCACAGTGTGACTGGCAACACCTGGGACACCTGGGCAAGGGAGTGGTGTTGCCTGCATGTCACTGCTCCCCAAGCCTAGGGAGCAGTGGATTGTCCATAGGTCCCCTCCTCTGAACCTTGCTGGCTGAAGATGGCTCGTGAATCCAAGGTCTGTAACATTTATTGAACTAACACTGCTTGAAGGCAAACGCTGTGATACGTAATGGGATTCATCTGCTGCTGTTGTGCCCCCCCTTGATGAACACCTTGTCTCTTCTACTGCCTTTTTTAATTGTCCCCTCAATCCAAAAGTTGTTCTTGTCAGTGGTGACATCACTCATTTGGTCTCCCAGCAGATCCAGCAGTGTAGGGCCACACGTGGGCACAGCTCACCAGCCTGAAGTGTGGGTGGGCTAATGTGTTCCCCAGGAGCAGGGTAGGGAGAGGACTGGTCTCGTGACTGCTGCTGCAGGGAGGACTCAGGAGGAGAGCAGCGTGAAGATCAAGTCAGTAAAGGCTGTGTTCATGGAAACCGGGTACCAGGAGATGAATTGGACCCTTTATGTCAGCAGAGGACTCACCAGTAGGGAGGGAACAACTTCCTATCCAAAGCTTACACAAGCTCTTTCAGTGTATCCTGTCCTTCATTCTTGCAGACTACAATGAGACTGCTGTGAAATTGGGTTGGTGTCCAGTGTCTCCCTCGCATTGCTGGCATCTGTTTTACGAAGAGCTTCCCCTGGGAGAGGCCACTTCACTCTGACATCCCTCACCATCAGTAGCTGGTACAGCAAACAGCTCCCACCAGGGTGGGCAGGGTTTCACCTGCCTAGTGTCCTTCCCTTCCCAGAAAGCCAGGAGAGGGACTCCCTCAGCTGGAGGGAAGACAGGGACATTAACAGGCAGATCCATCCCGTGTCCACAAAATGCTCTGTGTTCAACATTGCCCCAGAGGGCAGGGATTTCTGGCAGGTTTTCACACAAAACATCCAAAAGTCCATTATGTGTCAAAAGCTGTTTGATGCAGGGAATAATACTTTGCTTTTGTGTGCATGTGTATATATGTGTAGATGTGTACAGTACCTCTACCACAGCCATGTTTCACCATCCCTGTGTCTGATGATGACTTAAAATTTTTAAAGTTTGCACTTGGTGTTTTTTGCAGAACTCTCTAACCCTCTTGGAAAGCCGTATTTGTTGCACGGCTTGTAGCGTCCCGTATAAACAGCTCCTCTTGATGACAAGGGCCGGACATGGGAAGGCCCTGAGTTACGGGCTGTGCAGGCAGCTACTGCCACATCGTGGGGAGATGATGCCTTACATGCATTTATTGTGCAGCAAAAAAACACGAGCCGAGCTGGAAAAAAATGCCTTTGGTTTGCATGGATTTTGGACACGGTGGTGGTGTGTGTTCTGCTCTCTCCAGGGATATGCTCTGCCTCACCCCCTTGCCATGCACACCTGGTGAAGCTAACTTTCTCTTGGCTCTCATGTCCCAGAGAGCAGAAATTCCTCTAGACAGCAGTGGGAAAGCTGTGACATATTGCTAAGAACAGATATGAAATAGCTTTTCCACCTGGCTTCTTATTAAGTGTTACAGCCCTATCTTTTTCCACCAGTCGTATGATAGTAATTTTTTGGTATTTAATAACGTTACATCCAAGACTTGATGAGGGAATGGGAAAGAAGCAGACTTGCAGTCTTGGACATTAATACTAACAACTCCAGAACCACACCTGGATCAGACATTTGTAAGCATATGGAAGAGATTGAAGATTATCTAATTGTCTCCTTAATACTTGGTACTAGACTGAACCATCTCTGCAGGCCTTGGAAGCTGTGCAGATCACCAGGCTCTCCTTGCTCCTGCTCCACTAAGCTAAAGAGCCAACTTGGAAAGGGAAACCTTTCTCATCCCCAGCTTTGGCTGTGCCGGGGCGCTCGGCACGGCTTCAGTGTGGAAGGTGTCACTGGCTTGCTCATGTTTTTGGCTGTGAAAGTCAGTGACAGCTCTTCTGGCCAGATTTCCTGCGTGATCCTGTTAGGGGAGTTGTCAGCACCTAATCTGGGTGTTTGCTATCATCCAAATAGTATTGCCAGGGCACTGCATGTGCAGCCTGATACACTGTACATTAATCCAGGTTTTGGCCTCTTTGCTCAACCCAGGAAGGATTAAACCCCACCCCACATCTGCTGCAGCTCCCTTGGACTGCCTCATCACACTGATGCTCCTTGGCAAAGCTCAGAGCAGGTCTTTCCCTCCGCAGCTTCCCAGGCACAGCTCTTACCTACATCGCAGGGACTGCTTCTGCTTGTCCTGTATTTCCCTTCCATCCATCCATCCATCCATCCATCCATCCATCCATCCATCCATCCATCCATCCATCCATCCATCCTCCTTCCCTCTCCAGCACACTGGTACCTGCAGACCACATACAGTCTTTACAGGAATTTATCAGCCAGGCTGAACTATTCCCTGCCAGGCCCTGCTCCTGCCTCGCAGTAAGACAGTTATCCATGTTGCTTCTTTTAACCTGAAGCAGGGAGTAGGCTGGAACACAAAGCCTTTGAAAAATGATGGAACAAGGGCAAATTTCCAATCAAAGCCCTCCAAATGCTGCTCTGAAGGAAAATTACTCTTCATTTGCAGGTGAAATGGAAGACTCTGTGCAAGGGCAGGAGCTGTGCAGAATAAAGATTTAAGCAATTGAGTAAAGGAAAGAATGACTGCTCGTGGGGGAGGGGGAGAGGGGTCTGGGACCTCACTAACGTGATTTCATCAAGCAACTTCTGATGTTTTACAATGCAAGCAACAATCTGACCCAGAGCCGGGCAATTTGCAAGCCACAGAGTTATGAACTGTTTGTAGAATGGTCTTAAGAGGAAAATATATTTGCAATTATGAACTGAAAAACCTGAGTAACAGTGCTCTAGGTTTTGGAGCCGTGTCCAGCTCTTGTTGGGACAGTTGGGGTCTCTGCCCTTCCTGTGGCCTCCCACCATTCAGCAGCACCCAGAGCAGGTCCCGGCTGAGCTCTTGTGGGCAGCAGCTTACCTTGGCCACGTGATGTCTCCTCACAGGAGAGGCTGCACCTGAGACAAGTGCTTCTGTACTCTACACAGGCGAGTCAGTGTCCTAGGAAGGGAGAGAAAAGCTGGGAACACACCCCAGCAATGGAGATGCTGACCCAGCCTGCAGAGCTGTGGGCTGACAAGGCTCTGATTTGAGCCAGCTGCCTGTGGTCCCCCAGGCTTGGGAAGAGAAATGTCCTCAGAGCTTCTGAGAAGAGGCACCAGTCTCAGTCCACTGATTTGAATTCGTGAAATTTGTACCAACTTGTCTTCACAAGTGCCGAGCATTCCTGGCGGTGGCAGTGCCAGCTTCAAAGGGGATGTCCCTGGGCTAATTGTTGCTGGATTTGTACAAGTGAGGTTTTTTTCTTTTCTGGGTAACTGACTGGTTTTGTGCCCGTGGTGTTTGCAGAGTGCTGACAACCCCCTCACTTACTTCTCAATACTGCCTGTCCGCTTAAGGTGGTGTTCCTTGGAGATGCGCTTTTCCCCTTTCAAGGCTTTTGATGTCTTTCCCCATGTTAGAAAATTCAAGAAGGCAGCATGTGAAGCTGGCTGGAGCCAGCGAGTGTTGCTGGGGGCGGCAGCTTTGATCCTCGGCGGGAGCTTTGCCATAAACTTGATCATGCATTTTTCATCCCTTGCTCTGTGTGTGTGTGTGCTGTGCAGGGGGTACAGGCACTAATCCTGAAGCTGCACTCAGCACAGGGGTGAGGCTCACTGGCAGTTCATCGCTGATGCAAATCCTTCCCATCCCCAGGATAACTCCACCATGAGTTACCCTACATGAAATTTGACCCTGACATCTAATAGCTAGGGAGCTGCTCCTGTCTTTAATCTCTCTGACAGTGCCTAGTCAGGGCTTTTTGAAGAATTTTGTTGGTCTTTTCTATAACTTAAGCATTAGTTTTCTTTATCTGGAGTTTTGTACTGCTATCTGACCCATTTACTTGGAAGCCTCCAAGGAGAGCTTGACTTGAAAGAGAGCTGGGTTTGTGATCCAAGTATGAGTCTTTCACTGTTAATTGCATTAGCATTCATAATTGTATGCACGTTTCTGAACGGTCAGGATTGCCATATTCTTTTAAAACATGGATGGGACATCAAAAAGGTTATGACTGCTCAGAGATTAGCAAGAAATTAAATTGCCTGATACCTCGAAAATTATGATGTGAACTGTTTTGTCCCCATTATATCAAAAGTGATGTAGGAAAAATAAGTCAGGAATTAGGCTTTTAAAGCCTGTTAGCCATCACAATGTACTTAGCAGGAACAGGCTGTTTGATGCAGGCTTGAGGTGCCCTGTGCCTGCCATTGCTGTTGGATGGGCAGGGTCTCTGCCTAGTGGGAGCCTTGTTGGATGGGGCTGTGACAGGACTCATGGGCTGAATGGGAGGAAAGAGTGGAGAAGTCCTGAATTCACATTCTCTCTTTGCTGCAGGTTTGCTTTAAGGGAGCTGCTTGGTCTTCCTGTTCATGGCTTAGGCTGTGTTTTAGCTCTCAAGGCAACTCCCAGTAGAGGTCACTTGTGGCTGATGGGTAACGCAGTGGTTCTGTGCTCTCTCATTTGGACTTCCCAAAGTCCTGCTGGCGACAGGGTAATGTCACGGACCCTATCCTTTGGAAATAGGTATTTTACAAACATGAAATACATGAGCATATGTACGTGCATGGCGCCGTCCCAGATCCTCGCCAGCTGCACGTATGCATTTGTATTTTCAGGTATTGACAGTTTTGCCATGTCATGATCAAGCACGCTGGGACAAATACATTTCACCTGAAGACCTTTTGGAAGGCAGATGGCTTTTGCTGTTAGGGAGCCCTGCTTGTCCAGGGATATTTGAAAAAGAGGTTGTCAGGGCAAGGGAAACGAAGGCGTTGCCTGTAACTGAAATACAAATATTTTGGTTCCCAGACTGCTTCCCACCTACTGAACCCAATGTGCCTTGTTGTGTGCTTTGTGCACGGTGATGGATTGTACGTCATGGAGGTGACAGCAGTGACTTCTGTCCCAGCTGGGAAGAGTTTCTTCACAGCCCTGTGCCAGCCACAGCCCAGCACCTCTCACATAGGCGCTGTCGCTTTTATTCATTATCCGTCTAAATCCTGACAGAGCGGGTCTCGCTTCACGGGCGGAGCCTGCCCAGATGTTGCCACAGTGCAAGCAGGCATAAATGGTGCCCGGCCTCCGTGGGAGCGAGGAGCATCCCGGCGGATGCTGGGCGCGGCCGGCAGATGGAGCGCGGCTCCCCCGGCTCGGCCGCGCCGCTCCCCTTCCCCGCGCATGCTGCTCGGTGGGAACCGGGCAACGCGATAACGGATTGTTTATTATGGAAACATGCCACTTCTAGTTGATTTACAAGCAGCTTGGTGGAGCTCCTGATCGCCCTGTAATTTTGTTTTCAGTCCGTTACTCATCTTTATACATCGTTGGTACATGTCTAAGCAGGGCTGTAAAAGACGCTCGCGAGGACACAGTGGGGCCAAAGCACGGGGGATAGAAAGCAGCTGTCAGGCAGCATTTCTTCCAGGGGTTTGAGGAGTACCAGCAGGCTGTGTCAGCCCGGCAGTGACTGCTTCTCAGTGCCTGACTTTACAGTCAGACTGTTTTGTAGCTCCTTCAAGGCCCTGTGGTTTAGCGGCTGCACAGATGGCTGCAGTGCCTTTAGAGCAAAGTGAAATAACACTAGTTCCTTCCATCCTCTGCTGCTTCTTCCTGAGAAATTAGCAGCCTCTTTTGGGAGCTACTAGTCAATATCCCAGATCCAAACACCTCCGGACTTTCAGCAAAGTTTGAAACCAGTTCAGGAGCTGAATTTCAAGTCCACTTTTCCTGTGCCAAAATTCGCAGAGCTGAATACCTGGGAACTATGGAGGTGGGTTAAGTCACGGACCAAATACACTCTGAGCTTTTCATTGTCTACTTCTAATGCATCAGCTCTCCCACAATAATATGTCTCGCTTGGTTCATACCACAATCGCTGCTGTAATCACCACTGAAACCTGGATGGGTTAGAAATCCATATGTGGTTCTGCGTCTGGGTGAATTTGGCAGACAAAAAGCAGTCCCCAAAAGGCAATTTCTTCCTATCAAATCATCTGCCAATTTTAACAGTTTTGATTTATGCTTTTTAAGGTTACTGAGCTCTTTGCTGAAAGAGTTGAAGGCCATCTGCACTGGTGCTGTTACTGAATGTGACTCCTCAGGATCAAGACTGGCTTCCAGATGACAGAGTAGCTGGGAGCTTGTATCTTTTACATGTGAGGCTTCTCTGCCTGTCTTGTTGGTCCCCTCCACTTCCCCAGCTAAAATAAGTGCTTCCAATTACAGAAAAGTACATGTGAAGGTTTTGTACATTTTAGTTTTAAGGGAGGTAGAGGTGTTACGCTTCTACCTGCTCCTTTACCTGCTATTCCAGCCAAGGGTAGAGAAGAAATGTTCCTTGAGGGTACATAGCCCTCCTGGCTTCTCTAATGAAACTTTGTTTGGTTTTTCTGTCCTTTCTTTATTTGTCCCTGAAAAAGGAAATTCATTAGGGGAGTTGGAAGTATACGAGGGCCGTTTTGCATGGGGAAAAACAGAGCAGGTGAGCAGTTGTTGGAATTACTTGGACAGTAGACAAGAGCATGGAATAAGAGACCGACAAGAGGGTAGTTAATTTAGTTAGAAAGACTGGCTGAGCATAGCAGTCTGGAAAATAGATCATCTTTCTGAAAGGCACAAAGAAGAAAAATAATGGCTCCAGATTCATCCCTTGTGTAAATCTTTTGAAGTTGGTGACTTACACCAGGATGATTTAACCCCATTAATTTTAATGGGTCACTGCAGTGTCCCAGTGTTTTTTGCTGTGCTCTGTTCTGAGGCAGAGATAAAGCAGAGCCTTGGTGTCTAGGCTTCAACCCAAGCTTGGTGTCCCCATGGGGCTGGCTTGGGCCTGTCCACATTGTGGCTGACTCCAGTTGGAGAGGGAAAAGGATGCAGGAGATGATGATGTGTCTGAGCCCTTGTCCCGTGATGGCTGGGTGCTGCCAGGACTTTGTTGTGAGCCATAACATGCCTGAAAAATGATATCTGGTCTGAAAAGCAAGGCTAGGCAGGCTAAGAGGGCTCACTGGAGTCAACACCGACCCTCACCCTGCTGTGGGTCTGCTGATCCAAAGTGATTAACAATTAACACACTAACCAGAGACAAGGAGCTGTGGAGCAGTGTGGCAAAGAAAGGAGCCTGAAATTGAGGATAAATGGGCACCAGATGAGTCCTGTTGGGACTCAGTGGGCAGAGAGTGAAGGTCAGTGCCCTTGACACATGACAGGGACTCAGGGCTATGGCTGGGGACAGGGATAAAGCACATTTACCACCTGTCATTCAAAGCAAGCTGGTCATAGCAGGAGCTGGCCACGCATAGTTAAAAAGCCTGTGTATCACAGCAGGGAAAATTTAATCTAGTGCCAGGAGGGGGCATGCCTCTTTGTCACCAGTTGTCAAACAGCTGAAAACGTGGTGGCAGACACAGCTGTAGCGCTTGGGCAGAAATAGTGATGAAGCCCCAGTCTCATCAGGCAGCAGCATGTCATGAGCTGTGCTCGGCCCCTGCTCCTTGGGGACCTCAGGGCCCACCTTGTGCCTCAGCTCTGTTTTCTGCATGCCTCTCCACGTGTGCCTTGCTCCCAGGGCCTGACTCCCTGCCCTTCATTTTAGAAATGATTCAAGTTGTTCTGAAGTATTGACCAGACAACAGGAAATGAGCCAGGAGGAACAGATGGACCAAAATGAAATGAAGCGATAAATCTTAATGCAAATGTTCTGTGTAATGCAGAGGAGCGGGAAGCCGCCTTTGGTGAAGTTTGGGTGTGAAGTCATGCCCGAGCAGCCTGCTTTTGTCAAGGCATCAGCTGCTCTTTAGCATCATGCAGAAGGAAGGGAAGATGAGCGTCACTGTGTCTCTGGGCAGTTATCTCTTGACAGACTTAACATGATTGCTCAGTGATTCCAGGGGGAGAGTCCAGACATGGGCCCCAGGAGGGAAGGATGTAGGACATGCTGCAGTGGAAGTTTCTCAGTAAACTTTGTGGCTTAACTTCTTTTAATACTGCCATTTAATCTCATTGGTCTGTAGTCTTCTCCCAGTCACATACTGTAAGGCACACTCTGCTAAATCACTCCATACCTAGAGCAGATCAGAAAATCCATCTGGATTGGCAAGATGATCTGTAAAATGCTTTATAAAGCTTGTATCAGCAATAGTGTTGCCAGCAGGGCCAGGCCAGTGATCGCGCCCCTATGCTGGGCTCTGGTGAAACTGTACCTCAGGTGTTGTGTCCGGTTTTGGGCCTCTCACTCCAAGAAGGACATTGAGGTGCTGGGTTGAATCCAGAGAAGGCTAATGGAGCTATTTAAAAGACAGGCAGATGAGGCACTTATGGACATGGTTTACTGGTGCCTTGGCAGTGCTTGGTTAACAGTTGGACTTGATGATCTTAAGGGTCTTTTCCAACCTAAGTGATTCTAGGATTCTGTGAATATCAAAAGTTGTTCTTGCAAGCATGTGAGCCTTGGAAGGATCATGTGTGCTGGTACCCAGCATATCACAGTGTAATATTTAAATGGTGAATGCACCCAGTACATCTGTCTTTCTGTCTTTTGGAGAGAGAAGTTTCAGATGTAAAGGGTGAAACTCAATTTGCCTAAGCCTAAGACAGGGTTGCAATTCACCCCAAGGGCTGGAACAAGTGCTGTTGCTGCTCTGTAGTACCCGAGGAGGACAAGGAATTTCAACCATGCCCATCCACAGGTGGGAGAATCCCAGCAGAGCCTCATTTCTGTGTCAGGTTATTTTAAGTAACAGCAGCAATTCCCTTCACATCACACAGGGCTGCCTGCATGGTCCTTGTGCAGCCTCTTCAAGGGTAGCACGGGCTGGCAGTGTGAGGGAGTCTGAGTGCCACAGGATTCTCTGAGAAATGAACCCTTTTCCTTGGCAAAGGAAGTGATTGAAAAGTGCAAGTGCTGCTGAAATCCTGCCTGCATGTCCTGATCCGTGAGCAGCATCACCAGCCCAAGCCTACACTGCAGTGAGTCGGTACAGTTTGCCACCACCCACACCTCTGAGCTCCTGCAATTGCATCCTCAGAGCACAATCCGGCTTGTTTCCCCAGAATATGTAGCGAAAAAAGTTAAGTAAGGGGGAGCTCTGAAAAATTTGCAACTTTTATTAAATGAAGGAATGTAAGAAAAAGTATTTGTTACTGCTCAACGTTAAATGTGAACAGACCTCAGCAGGTGTGAAGGGATGTGGTACAGGCTTGGAAACCCTGGAGCAAGCCAAGGGAAGGCCTGTGAGAAGAAGAGAAAAATGCAACATGATGATGAAATGCAAATTTTTCTGCAGCTGTGTTTAAGTGCAGGATCGGGGGCCATCCAGCTGTCTGTTGGCTGTTCTCAGCAAAAAGACATCAGAAGGCAATGGATGATCTCATCCTGCCCCTCTTAAACTGACAAATCTCCACAGCTGCTTAAGTATCAGTTTGTCTAAGGTTATTCTTTGCCAGCTGTTTGGCAAGGCCTGATGTGGACTGAACATCTTCTCCTCTCTCACTGCTCCCTCATACAGAGGAAGCAGCTCAGGTGGTTGACGTGGGACAGCCCAGATGTATTTCGGAGGCAGGAAAACCCTCAGTGTGAGGCCAGCTTTTGGGATGACAGTGCTGACGTATGGCTTGTGGGGATGAGAGCCCAGGAGAAGCTCACACAGGGCTGTCTTTGAAATGCTGGATCCTGCAGGTATAGTGTGGTGGTTTTATCTGACCTGGGAGCATCTCTGACAAGGCATCAGGGCATTAGTCTTGTGCTTGTTATTGTAACATTTGATGGAATGAAACACTAGCATTTTTAAATCACTGCTATCAAAGCATATAATAAATTGTAAGCAGTTTCTTTTCCTTTGAGTATATCTCTGTGCCAAATCATTCAGTGCTCATATCTTCCAAATTGGGCGTGACATTACTGGTGAAGAGCTGTGACTGAGCATAAAATAATTATTTTTTAGAAAAGCTGAGCTGTAAAAAAAAAGTATGTTTCCTAAAAAAAATGAATAGAAAAGGACCCCTACCTCTTAAAACAGTTCTGCTTCTGGTCTCTGATAATAACAGTGTGTTCAACTCCTGAAGTGCTAAAAGTCTGCTTTCTGCAAAGTGGAATTTAAAAGACTGTTGCTCAAAAGTGTATTATGTGTGTATATATATATACACACATATATATACACACTATGCACATGTACTGTGCAGTTACTCCCACTCACAACCTGATTTTCGTGCTTCCGAGAGCCGTGACACACTTTTAAGAGGAGCAATGTATTTTTAAACTCAAACTGTGGCATAGGATGAAGGTCAGCACAACTGAGTCTGAGTCTTTAAGGATGGAGAAACTAAACCCCAGCCTCCACTGTTCCTTTGCAACTTTGGGCCACAAATCTTTGCTCAACTTTCTTGTGAAATGCTGTGGTATTTTTTCCCTGCTTCTAAGGAGGGAGATCCTCCCAAGTTCCTGGGTGCTCAGCTGTGAAGATAACATGGCCATGTCTGCATTAGCAACTGGATGCTCTGATTTCTTTCAAGTAGGATCTGTTCCCAGCCTTAACTGCAGTTTTTCTTCTGAAATGTTCTTGACTTTAAGCATTGAATAAAACTGCACCTGGAGACACACTTGGAGCTCTGTTGTCATCGTTGCAGTTGTCTTTCAAGTCTTCTTTGGGAGATGGACTTTCTCTGGAGCTGGTGGCGAGCCACAGTCGCAGGGCACGTGCATGGTGTGTTTCATCTGCGCGTCCTCTGCCCTGTGCTCCGGAGGTCGGCTCCTCTCACAGCCTCCTTGCCTACCCTTTGGAGACCCTCAAGGCAGGTGAAGGAGGGATGAGGGGCAGGGTGTTACATTTGCATTTTGGACTGTTTCACTGCTGATTAGAGCAGTTCTAGGACCTGCTGGGCATGATATGACCTGCAGGCTCTGGGGGAGTGGAGGCGGAGAGGTGGCAAAAAATCTCTTCCTTCTCATCACCATCCCAGATTTGCTTGGGTGTGCACATAGGGCTCCAAGATTTTCACAACACTATTTAAAAAATGTTTCTTCTTGGGAAAAAACAGAGCACTTTTCCCTTTTCTGTGTCTTTACTGAGAAGAGGGTCTTGGTAGTGTTACCACAGTAAATAAATGAAGCAACTTACTGCCTACAACAAAACCTTGCATTCTTCAGTGTAAAATGAAGACACAACCAGCAGAGGGGATGTGCCTGGCCTCTAATCTGCATGGAGTTCACTCTCTCAGACCCTTGTTTCCTTCTGTGCAGTGATGTAGAAGGAAAAGCTTTTATCTAATCATGAGGTAGGTCTCTGCAGAGCTCCCCAGGCACTGCTAATGGATGGGATGCACAGCAGAGCTTGAAGGCTTGAAGCTGAATCTTTGGTGCTGCAGATGCTCTTGCTGCATGGTCAGAGCTGGGTTTTGTGCAGGGCCCAGGGTGTTCATGTAGTGATCAGAGCCATTTTGCATTAGGGTGAGGTGTGTGTTGTAAGCAGGGGAGGGAGGCAATCAGCTGCCCCGGAGACAACAGGTTGAGGCCAGAAGTGGCGAGGCAGGGATGGGTGGGAAGCTGGTGCTGCAGAGGGAGCGGAAGCGAAGCAGAAGGTTCCAGGAATTAGCTGCAGTCCCAGCGGATGACTGGGGAAGGAACTGTTAATAAGTAGGTTATTGGCAGTAGGACACTGTTTCATGCTCTGATTCATAATCCCCACAGCTGCATCTCCTGACTGCTGTGCCTAGATTCTAGTTTTGAATCTGACAGTATTTTACTGTAATGAGAGATTATTCAAAGTAGCACTGACTTCAGACTCAGAACCGGACACCACAGTGTGAACTTCAGAATACGCAAACCTCCCAGGACCGCAGGGATGCTTCTGTCATCCTGTGGCAGATGCTACTGCCAGGCACAGCATGGCCTGCCCTGGTAGGAAGGGCAGTGTTCCTGCTGAGAGTGTGGTTTCTTTTTGTCCAGCTTCTGGCATTTCAGGTAACAAAGGGAGAAAATAGTGCACAAAAGCTGATTGCAGGGCATGACATTTTCAGAACCTCACTGATATTCCAAGCTTGGGAACTACTGAGCAAGTGAGATCAACAACCGAAAAGGAGTGGGTGTAATGCCTGACAATCAATGGCATTTTCCCTTCGCCCACATGTGATATCTACATATCAGATAATGTGAACAGTTAAATCAGGAATAGGCTGCCAATGGCCATTTAGCTCTGCTAAATAGAGATCCCTCATATTGCAGAAATACTCCCTGAATCATCGTTCATTTTGAAGGAAAAAGTAATTTCTCTTTTAGCTGAATTAAAAGGTCTGCTCCTATAACCAGCTGAATGGATGGAAATAATTACATTCATTCATTATGCCTCTTCACCTTTATGAACGTAGAACATGGAAAAAGATACTGGAAATGCCACACACACTCTTTGGAGATGTATGAGGTGAATTAAAAGTTAATGTCTGGATGGAGAATTGGACAGGAGTTACATAAAAAGAACAAGGAGACACTGACTGTTTTCTGCATGAGCACATCTGAAAAAAGTCCAAATTTGTATCTGAACGGGACAGCAAAATTTTTGTCTGTTCAGACATTGCACTGTTTCAAGGTGTGTGCAATCTGCATATGTTGTAAATTCATATAAAAGGATACTGTCTTCTATTTCCAAGAGTTACTTAATGCTGGTCACCTTAGAAAGTGAGTTGACATGATTTGAGGTGTTTTGAAACAAGTATACAAGCTTATATTTGAGGGTACCATGTTTTTTTTTATTTGCCCTTATAATTGAGTAAGACTCAAAAGAAAGTATTAGGATGGATCCATACATGTAACAGCAAAATCATCTTCTGCTTCTGCAAAGTCAGTTTTAGTTCAGTATTATAATCTATCAAATACCAATCAAGCAAAATTCACTACAAGTTTTGATAATTTTAAGTATGGGATGACAAAACTTAGGGTATATCTGTCTATCTTTAGTCTCAGGAATCTTATACTGGTCCAGGCTGAAATAGTTTTCTTTGTTTCCTTTCCCAAAATGAACTGAGCATTGAGACTGAAATAATCTCTTACACCATCTTGAAATATATAGCTTTTTTTATTTATTATTGCATACCCTATTACAAAAAAGAGCATCTCCATTCATTCCTGGAGTGCTCAGTAAATCCTTTTTCAGTGGGTCTGATACTTCCTAGGGTGGAATACTCCGAATCTTCGTCATGCTTCTTTCCACATGCTGTGTAATTTGGCTCTTTTACATTTTAGGGAGCATAAAAGAGTTGGACCTACTGTCAGAATTGGGTATTTGAAAGGGGTTTGGTCATTACGTTGAAAAGTAACCCTAGTGTTTGAAAAGTTTTATCTTTGGGAAGGTGTCTCTGTTTTTCTGCCATAATTGGTGCCTGTCAGTGATAATTTGGAATCATGTAATGAATCCCAACAGTTATATTGGGCAAGACAAATTCAAGACTTCTTTTTTCTTTTATGTTTTAATGTTAGAATCACAGAGGATGTTTTAAGACTGCCTGATCCTGGTAGGTAACCAGGGAAGACAAGTCTGCTTTTAGTAGTTGCCAATCCAGCAAAATTTACTAGATGCATTTAATAGCTATGTTTTGGAGTTTTACAGTGTCTGAAAAAGCTCAGTTCAAAGGATAGTGATTAGAGATATTTCCTAGAGTTTATGAACTTGCAGTAGATCTTACATGCCATGATTTATGTCTCTTGACTTGTAAATTAAAGAACCCGATGACTTGAAAGATATTTCCATGTGCTGCTTTGTAGAAACAGGCAGAAAACAATTCCAAGTAGTATAAAATTGGTGTCTTATAGAGAACTACACTGTTTAATATGCTGGAAAGACATTTGATGTTGCAAGACAGTTAACTAAGGACATGCTGCTGAGGCAGATTTGGGAAGGAGCCTTGCTTTAATCTCCCTGCTCTAACTGAAGGAAATGTAA
The DNA here is from genome assembly GCA_013400235.1 of Oriolus oriolus. Classification (NCBI taxonomy): domain Eukaryota; kingdom Metazoa; phylum Chordata; class Aves; order Passeriformes; family Corvidae; genus Oriolus; species Oriolus oriolus. The sequence goes on along the minus strand of VXBT01009500.1, from coordinate 1,056,717 downwards.
AGAGGAAAGGAAAGACTACAGTCACCAGATGAAGAAGTCGGAGTTCATACTGTGGGCTTGATCTTGTCTTCCCACATGCATCATAAGTTTTTTGCCTCTCTTGGAAAAAATATTTACCATTCTTAGGGCCATATGTGCAACAGATGATTTTAAAAAGTCAGGGGAGAGATCTCCCACTAAAAGGGGATGTAAAACTAGGTAGGGCAATAGGGTATTTAGCAGTGCAAAGTAAGTACAGATGCAATAGCCATCTGCTGTCTGTGCACACTGCAGTCTTAATCTTTCAGGTCGTACTGCCCTTGGACATGTAGCAGGAGCAGCCAGACAGAGAACTCCAAGCATCATGTTGCTAAAAAGCCAGTTGAGTACACAGAATTACTACACACCAGAAGAACACTGCCAGAAGAAAAATGCAAAATTGTCCAATACCAAGCATCTGGCACACTATCCTTTGTACTGGGAGCTCAGAGGTCTAGCAGGGCTGGGGCTCTGTCTGGAAATGCCTGTAAATCATTTCTTACTTTGCCAAGTTAGAGACTTTAAAATGTCAAAAATGCCAGTGACAGCCTGGGATTTCCCTGTGTGAGCCTCCAGCACGAGAGCTGCTGCCAGCACTTGCACCACGCACTGGGATGGGCTGTGAGGAATCCCAGGGAGCGATGAGGAAACCCAGCATCCACAGTGGGGTGGTTGTGAGGCTGCTATGGGGCAAAGGAGAGTGTTCAGAGGAGGCTGTGAGTGGGTGTCATCATGGCTTGGGCAGTCAGAAAGAAAAGGGCAGACAGGAGGTTCTTCTGCTTTGTCTTCCTGTGAAAGGGTCCTGGTCCTGCGGGTCTTCCAAGGGCTTGGTGTCGCCAGCCCCTGCAGATTCATCGTGGGGAGTTGTGTTCACAGGTGGGATGTGGTGCATGAGAGTTGAGGGGAATTGCATGTCCCAAGGGCTTTCTTTCAAGAGCAGGAGGAAGGACCCAAACCACTGTTGTTTGGGTCCCTTCTCCTTTCTCAGGTCCCTCTGCCCAAGATGAGGAGCAAGAAGAAATGGGAATTTCTTTGCTCAGTAACACAATAATCAAAGCAGCAGCAGCTGTAGCACTTACACCACTGGCCACAGGCACTTTGCAATGGCTCCTGCTGGCATCTGTCCCCTGGTGTGAAGAGACCTGCTCTAACCTATACCCGGGCCTCATTGGATGTCACTGGCAGGTCAGGTCACGCCGTCAAAACTTTTTGGTTGCTTTGCACCCCTGGCTGACTACATGAGCTTGCTTAGTCACCCTTTCTACATTCCTCGGCTCTAAATGTGTGATGAGGTGACTCATTCCTACTGAATGCACACTTAATTTTATTAGATAGTCATCGATATGTTTTGTATGCTCTCTATTAAAGAATTGCATGCTTGTTTCCTTGAATATCTGCTGGAAAAAGCTTAGGTAAACAGCTTAGACAGGGGAATCTCAGTACCCTTTACCAAAAAAAATATCCTATAGGTTGCCTCTTTAATGCTGGATGCACATGTGGGAGAATTGGGGATGATGAAGTATTCACTCAGATTGCTGGTTTCCGCTGCATTGAAGTCAGAGACATTGAAGGCACTACAGCATTTATAACTGATTTCCTGAACAGTGTAGCAAATAGAGATGAGAGCCCTTTTCTTGTAACTCACATGTGCAACAGAAATCACTTAGCTAACATAAATCAGGACTAAATTGCTTTTAAAGGCTCACAAAACATTTCTGAAAGAGACAGGATGAGGAAACCATTTGCCACAGTACAGTATGTCCCCATGATGAGTCCTATTAAAGCTTGATCAAAGAGCCTTATTGGCTTTTCATTAGAGCCTGGTTATGTACAGTTGAAATTCAGCAGTGATTTCAACAGAATAGGCACAGAAATATGGACAGGAGGTAAATTTAAGCAGGATTGTAGACCATCAAAGTACGTGATTAAGGACAATTTAATGTGCTGAGTAATGCAGTGTGATTTGGATGTAATTTATCCTAATCCAGTCTGATCTTTTACAGGAGAATATATTATAAGGCCACAATTAGGTGAGACCAAGGCCCCATCTGGCCTCCTGTCTCCAACACTGGCTTACAGCCAATACAAGAAACAAAGCAAATACAGAGTGAGCTTCCCTTGTGTATCCTCTCTGTTTCTGGCATTCAGCCGCTATGGGACTCTTCGGGTCAAAACATCCAGAGCGTGGAGTACAATAGCCACCATTTATCCTTGCTTCATGAATTTATCTCGTTGCTTTTTGAACCCATGCCTAGTTTTGGTGATTACAAAGTCTAACACCAGTGAGTACCGTGATTCAGCTGCGTTACATGCAGAAGCTCTTCTCTTAACTTCGATTTAAACTGCTGTGCTCCAACTGTTCTTCCTGGTGCAGTAATTCAGTGGCAAAAGCCTTTTTGGACAAGCTATATCTGGAGCTGGGGTTGAGGCTTGGTAGTCTGTCACTTGGGAGTTTTCACCTCTTCCTTCCCTCTCTCCATTTCCAAGGACTCTCTGAGATGAGCGTTTTGGGGGTGACATTGTTGGTCCCGTGAATGTTGTGGTGGAGGTGATGATATCTGGCCTCCCATGAGCAGGCACAACCTGGCGGGCCATGGGTGATGTCTGCTTTTGGGGAGGTCGTCCATAGGGACAGGGAGATGGAGAAGACAGTGGCCAGGCACCACACACACAGCTCTGGGCAGAGTAAGTCTGGAACAGCAGAAGGTGTGTCCCTGGAGAGGGACAGCAGAGGAACTGCTCCGGCTGCAGTTTAGAAACCCAAATGGACCATGTGGTTGCTAACCAGAGGTTGGACCCACATCTACAGAAACAAGAATTTGAGGCACCCACCCTCAAATCAGGTAGGGCTCAAGAAAATTAAGTAAAGAGTCAAAGCCTGTGCAGCCCTCTTAAGCTTTTAATCAGATTCATATGATGTATATGCAAGCTCATTAGCCCGACCAGTTTATAAGGTACATTTGAATTTATGACTCTGATACTCAATACTTAATTTGTAACTGTGATTAGATGCATCTTTTAAACATGTTGTAGCTGCATGTAGATGTTTGTAATAAAATTCCCAAGTGAAGAGCACAACTGGAAAACCTGCACGTGAGAGTGATTAATTTTTATTAACTTGTTTTTATCACTCAGCATCTATGCTATAAAGGCTATAATAAAGTGACACATGCTTGGTCATTGTAAGACAGAGAGAAATTTGGCCTCCCCACAGGGGACAAGCAGGGTCAGTTTAGAGGAGGTGAAGAACACCTCCACCCAGAGTTCTTGCTAAGGTAAATACATTTTTCCTGTCTTGTGGAGAAATTTGCCATCTGTAAGAATAAACAAGGTAAACCAGAAACAGATGAGGATGTGACTCTTAGGCAAGATCTTGTTTTTATACTTCTTTCCAGGAACAACTTGCTATAAACATTTGTGTTGTCTTTTTCAAGGCTGCTGAGGCGTTGCATTAGAGGATCACATGGCGTTAGCTCATCGCTCCAGTGTTCTGCAGCTCCCAGCCATCTCTCCCTGGTGCCGGAGAGGCTGGGCTTTGCTGTCAGAGCGCCCTGCCCCATATCTCACAGCCTGGTGAAATGCTGAATGTGCATTTCCAAAGCTCTGTCTTCTTCTAGGAGGATAATTTCATCATAAAAATATAATAGTGAAGAATGCAAGAGGCTAATTCTGCATTTCTTCAGCCTGAGCTAAATACTAAAGTTGCTCTCTGGAGCCAAGAAATGAACTTCACTGCTGAGGAATCTTGGGACAGAAATCTGTGGCATTTCCTACTCATTTGGGGAAGGGGTTGGGTGCCTCAAACCCATCTCTTGTCCTTCTAACACCTATTCTACACAAAGAAAGAAATGGTGGCTTCTGCTCTCAGACACAGTGGGTCCATGTGAGGCTGAGATGGCCCATGGGGATGTCACCTGTCTTGGAGCTGTCTGCATCCCCTGCACCTTGGCCTTGGTGAAGGAGCTCAAGTTGTGCTGTGTGGGGCTAGTCTCCAGGATGAGTGCAGAACAGAGGATACTGCCTTTCCTTGTCCTGCATCTCTGCTGCATGATGGAAATCCATGGACTGAGGTATAGGGAGCATTGCTGAAGAGAGTGTCCATCTCCTTCCAACCTTGGCTTTTCTGTGCAAGCTAAGGTTACTGGTATAGGGGAGATCTCTTCTGCACTTAATAAGTGAGTTTTCCAGTATTGTGCTTGGAATTTCACAGGGAGAATTTGGGTTGACTTTTACATTGCTGGGTTCAAGCGAGCTGTCAGAAGTCACTAAAGCACTAAATCAGGACCTCCAGCTCGGTCCTGGTGAGCCAAACTGGACCACCTTTGTTATGTGACGCAGAGAAAGTCACTAAGCAGAAGTATATAGTATATAAAGCTGGGCTATTTGCTCTGCAGACACACTGTGAAGACAACAGAAAGGTGGCAGGAAGGCAAAATCCTCTCTTTTGTTTTGTCCCTGTTCTCTTAAGGATCTGATTGCACAACAGTGGTTTTACCCTTCTTAGCAGCAGAAGAGGCCACATCCAGCTAGTGAGAAATGCCTGGGTTTGAAGTCAGGTCGACAGATTCTCTTCTCACCCCACAAGTCCCTTTTGCTCGCGGCAAGGAATTCTGGAGTCTCAGGACCACCACAATGGGGCCCTTTCTCACAGGGCTGGAAAGCTCGACCTCTGCTCAGAAAGGACAGATTCATGTTGGAGAGGGCTCCACAATGCAACAATTTATATCAGGAAATGAACAGAATACTTTCTAAAAAAAAAAAAAAGGAAGAAGAAGAAGGAAAAAAGCCTTCATCTGTCTTTTTGGCTCAGGGAAGAGATCAGCTGTGGTTTCATGATATCAGAGGATGGAATGCTGAAGGGGGAAAATGTATGGCTGTGTGCATCCATGTGTTTGAGTTTCTATTCCCAGTGCGTAACATACAGAGTTAATTTTGCTTAATTACATGTCGTATGGGTCTCAGAGCTCAGTGGGAATGGAGATGCCTTCATGCGCATGGTTCAACTTTTGCACTCTGAGTACCATGAATACAAATTTCAGCCCTGCACTCTCCATACAGCTCCTGTGTGTTTGTGTAATATTAAGGTGTTCAGGTGCTCTTCCAACCATAGTCCTTGGTGACAGGCAGGTGCCAGTTCTCGGTCACATCTGGTTTTGTGCCTTGTCTCAAATAGAAAATGTCAGTGCGGCTGTTGAGGAAAATCAGTTAGGAGAGTTTCAAGATGCAAATATATTCTCAAGGCTCAAGTTTCTGTACACGTAAAGAGTAGTAGCAAAGTATTTTTGTACTGGTTTACTTTAAAAATAGTGTCACAGAATCTGATAGCAGTGCTAAGGAAAATAGTTTGTGAAAAAGCCGTCTTCATTACTGACTGCAAACTGTGTTGGGAAGGAGAGAGTGGACTTCCTAGTAAAAATATTTCTGTGCTTTTAATCTGCCTGGCAAATCATTGGTGATTAAATGATAATCTGAGTTGTTTGTTTGAAATGCCATATATCTCCACTGCAGTCTACCCACACCACTAGAGACTTTTAGGAATTAAGGAGCCTGGGAACAGAAATGACTACAATGTATTTGAACATGAATTAACAAAAGCCAACAAATATGGAACCATTTCAATTTATGTATTAAAAGACTCTCGAGGATACAGACTGACCTCCATTACTCAGGGTTTGTCACTGTCTCATCTCCTTTGGACAGCAAACACTGAGAAAGAGACAGAAAGATGATTTACTCTCCCTTTAGCTTCTGTCTCGTCTGCTGCAATGTCTGCTGTGCAGCTCCCCCAGCCATGCTGCTCTGTGGGTCTGACAGTTCCTCATGTTTTGCAGGCACTGTTTTCCCTCATAGCTGAAACTCATGGTTGTCTGAAATCTTTGGTAAATGAGTTGAAGCCGAGCCTTGCTTTACTGACGGGCAGAGGCCCCGGGCTAAAGTGTGATGTATCTGGGAAAGGAGGAATCCCAGAGAGTGAACCTTCTGGGTCTGCTGTCCTACAGCAAGAAGGAGAAGCTTGTAAAACAGCCTTTGCACCATGGGTCCCACAGGGATGAGGTCCCCTGACTGAACCCATCACCTCCAAGGGAAGCTGTTCCTGCAGAAGGCTTCTGCAGACTTGCCAGATCTCCACAGGCGATGCAGGAGAAACCCTCTGGGACAGATACAAATCAAAGTGAATTAGAAAATAGATAGGCACAATCTGTCGCCAGTGCACCTAGTCACCTCCAGTCTTCTCCACTTGGAACGTTTCTTAGTCTCTATTGAACAAATGTCAGGATACTGCTCACTTTTAAAACAACTTCCCAATTGTGCCACTGTTTGTGTGTATCTGTATGTATTTAAATAGATCAAAACACATGCACACACACATCAATGTTTATTAACTCTCAGTGAATACAGCAGCAAAGTCAGTCCCTAGAGAAAAGAAGTGCCATAAAACTTTTCCATAACGTTGTTAATATAACCTTCATATTTAAATTAGATTGCAAGTGACATATTAATTAAACATAAATTTTGTTACAATTCAGAAATTTCCAGACTGACTGTGGATAGCTTACTGTGATAACCAAGGCAGTCAGCTCTATAGGAATGTTCATGGTCTTCCTTTCACATTCATTGCTACATTTCAAATTAGTAGTGTTATCCTGGGGTAATGCTGATGAGAAAGGAGATCCAGCTTCCCTCTCCTTTGTCACTGAAGAAGAGTGTATCCAGCTTGTGTGACGTGCTTGACACCAGTGATGTTCTAATATCATTAGCAGCAGGAAGTATTTTCCTTGCCAGTAATGAGGCTCAGTGTCAGCTAAAGGTGGTGCCCCACAGGAAGACTTTAAACAAAATTGCTACATTCTACTTCAAAAAAGGCTAGAAACATGCTATTTTTGAGAAAGCATTTGTTCAGTATGGAGTGATCCTGCCTAATGAAGAAGGGACCTGCCAGAGCTACTTTTAGTTCTACCTGCTGCTTTCATTGTTATTCTTGTAGCTATGGCTGGCAGTGGAGTTAGGATGGTGGTGTCTGTTCTCATATAGAAATAGAAAGAGAATGGAAATACGTGTGTGTATAAAGATGTAAAGATAAAAAGAGCAAGAGCTGAAAAGAAAGTGAGCTCCCCTGTGTAGCTGCAGATATGGCATTGGTTGTACCTTTCCTTAGAAGGGTTTTTCTTCTGCAAGACCACATTTTTTGTCTGATCTAAGGGCTAACAGTGTGCCATGTGCAGTCTTGGTTGCAGGAGATTATCAGAGTTTCTACTTGGAAATTGTTACATTTAAGAGAAACCATTAAATAATTTCCTTTATTGGTTTGGAGATATAAACCAATACTTCAGCCTCACACTAATGCTTCACTGAAAACAGTGAGGCTGAGAGGTATTAACCTTATATATCATCACTTAGGAGAGAGAAAATACATCAATGAATCATATGCAGGAAGTAAGACTTAAAAAAAAAATAAACATGGAGTCAGGCAGGGTTCCTTGCTGCTGCTGCTACTATTGCAAAGCAGCAGCACAGGCTTTCTTCATTAGCAGAACAGAGGTGAAGAATATGTACACAAAGAGCACTTTACACAGCCAGAGAGATTATTTGCTATATCTGCTTTGCTTTCTATTTCAGCAGGGGTTTTTTTTGCTGTCCTTGCTGGGAGGAACAAGTTTTGGATTTCAGAGTTTCACTGGGGAGATGATTTTATTTCAAGCTCCATTTTATTTGATACTGCTTTCCCCTGACTTAATGAGTGAAATGTGGGTGTAAAAAAAAATGATAAGACAGGTACCTTGGGGTACCTGGATTTTTTTCAGGAACTCCAAAATCAGAACCCAATTAAAGTTGACTTTAAAACTTACAAAAAGACTAAATGAAAAGGTGAAAACTTGCCCCATAGGTTGACTGGCTTTTCTTTTTTTTTCATTAAGCCTTGTGAATTGGGTGGTGGTAGTGATGCAAATAACTATTTTTTAATGACAAATTAATTTCTTCTTATTAACTATGTCAGTCAATCATTACCTCATTTCTAATCATGTGAATTGAGTTCCACATACCAAGAGAGTTGTATTGACAGCTCCACAAAGCTCCAGACTGGCGTGGGAGCCAAGCTGGGAGAGAGGAATACATTTTGGGGACTGTACCATCCCTGGCTTGGTCCGAGGGATCTCTGTTTCAGGCACCATATAGCAGGAATTATATTTGCACATGATATCACTTTTGTAGAAGAAGCAACTTATTCAAGAGCAGTAGCATCATCACATCAAATACAGCTGCAGATATGGCTGAGAAAACAACCATTTAATTGAAGTAGAAATTACACTGGGAAATTAAAAGAGGGTGCAAAAAAATTCCCAAGTAATTATTATTCACTGGAAGCAAATCCTGGCCATGTAAGGCATGGGGATGCACACAAAATTCTGGGAGAAATAGAATTTACAGGTGGACATAGCTCTGCCCTCAAGACGTGTTGTTTCTTCAGCTGAGCCCCCAAACTCACTTTAAATAGTTTGGGAAAATCCCTCTCGGATCCTCTGGAGGATGGAGCAAGCTGCAAGAGGCAAAACTCCACTTCTGACAGACCGGACCCCAAAATGTAGAGGCTGCTTCCACCCCTCTGGTGGCATTCCTGCAAAGACAGCCTGCACCGGGTGATTTTGGCAGCAGGAACGATGCCATGTGCGGGGTGTGGCGGTGCCGCGGGCGCTGTGCCTGCACAGCGATGCTGCCTCTGTCCAGGCTGTCACTGCCGGGCTCCTGCCCCTGCAGACCGTGCCGGGGCTGGGTCTCACAGGCTCCGGAGAGCACCGGGGGGAAGCACAGTTATAGCCAAGTATTTCTGTCCTCAGTTTTGCTTATCCGGAATCAGTTCTTGCAGCCCCCTTCTGTAATTTCTTCCCCTCCTACAGCAGCTGTCTGGGGTTTCAGCTGTTCTGCATGAGTAGAGGTGCCAGCACCCTTTAAATCACTATGGAAAAGTAAGGGTGCATTTTCTATCCTGGATGGAAGAAGAAAGGACAATGTTTGGGGTTTGTTTTGGTTTGGTTTTTTTTTTTTCTTTGTGCTTTCCAAGTGCTTGTCAGAGATAACTAGGAGAGGACTGGAGGTTATTCACAAATTAATTAGCCGCGGGACTGCTAGCCACGCCAGCTCAGCCTGGAGCAGCCGCATCCCTGCAGCAAGCAGTTCATATTGCCGTTCCTCTCCGGGGGGACGTTAAGGGTTAATTCAGTAGCTGTGCATTTAATAGCACAATTTAAAGGGGAAAAAATGACACCCCTCTCCCCTGCCTTGCTGATTGTGGATGGTTCGCTCTGGCTGGCTGATCACATGCTCCCGAGCCCCTGGTGCTGCAGCAGCCCCAGCTGGTGCTGCTGATGGGCCGGTGCTGCCCGGGACGCCCCCGGCCCCCGCCCGCCCATGCCCGGCCGCCCTCACCTCCGCTTTAAGGGAGGGAGGGCGCAGCAGGAGCCCTTGAGCATATGGGTGGAAATTTGGGAGGCACCCATTCTCTCACCACCGTTCCCAGCTCTAACCATGTCTATTTGTTGTTGTCTTTTTTTCAGGGACTATGGATCTTCAAAGAGAAAATCAGGTAGGAACACCAGGCTTTTTTTATGTACTGCATGATTCTAGAGAGGACCTTACCCCCTGCTTTCCCCTGTTAAACCTTCTATTTATCTTGTGTGGCATTAAATTGTGTAGCAGTTTAACTTTTTATTGCTGAATCCTGCTGGAGATAAGCATCAGTTTCTTTCCTTTGCACTGGAGAGAAGAAACCCACCTTATACAATATTACAGTTAAAATGACTGCTCTTCTCTGACTGTATTTATACAGCTCCATCTCCAACGTGAGATGATAATTGTATTAAATTTCTTCCTCTTCCACTGCAAATGGTCAAAATGCAGAATCAGAGTTGGGGTTCTTTTCTGGAGGAGAACGGTATCTTTTTCTGTGCTAGTTTAAATCTTTTATTGTGCTTTTCCAAAAGGTTCTGGTGAGGCTTCTGATGCAAAATGTTCTTAGTGCTTGTGTCTGGGTTTGGGCTGCCTCAAAGGCTGTAGCTCAGGGTTTTGTTTTTAAAATCCTGGGTTGAAATGTCCTATAAAACCCTGATTTGAAACTGTATAAATCCAATTTTTCCCCTCCCCATGTAGCTCTTAGTGATTTTTACAGATGTGTTTTCAATAGGGACGTGTAATTACGGGCCTCTGGGTTTGGCTGCTCTGAGCTGGATGTGTCAGGGCTTTCTATTTTTTAATTTTTTTATTTTTTTCCCCAAGCAGCATTGAGCACCTGCAACTCTCATTGACTTTGTTTGGAACCTTGGATGCTTCAAATTGCATTCAGGGCATCCAAAGAGAAGCCTTTCAAACCAGTAGTGACTCCTGGAAAACTCTGGCCTGTGTGCAGGGAGGGGAGGATTTTTTTCTTCTTGCTTTTTAAGATGATAAAGAAACACTGCAGTGGCTTAGTCTCTGGGAGGGAAGGGAAGATGAATGTAACATACTGGACTCCAATGAATATCACTGCCTACATTGATTTGTTGGTTAATTATGAGGGCTTTTAAGCTGCCATCCTGTAATAAGCTAAGTGATGCACTGAAGAGAAGCTGTTGCTTAACCCCGCTGGCCTGTGCAGCAAATTGGCAGCTGGCTTTGCAGGCCAATACTTTTGGTAGCTTTCCCTGAATTTCCCTGAGGTGGGGTGTGGTAATGAAGAGGCAAGTGTGGTACAAGGTGCTGGTCCCACATGATAAACTAGGGCACGCTTGGTCTTCTTAACCTCCTGCAAAGCTTCTGTTTGGGTTGCACTTCTAGGACTTCCTAAATGTAATATTAAGGAAAGTGTTTGTTTGTTCACAACAGCCCATGAATTAAATTGGCAGCAGCATCTTCTCTAGAGGGGCTGACCATAAATTAAAAGGTCCAAGTGACTTGGTAGAAGGCAGAGCTGAGTGTGGGAGTTCCTGGCTCAGTGCCACATCCTGAGCGCTGGGGGCTTTTGGGCCATGTAAAAATCTTTGAAAAACATTGCTGAAGTCTCTGGGGTAACCTGATTTAGCACTGACCTGGAACAGCATTAGGCGACCTGGGGAGCTTTGGGCTCCATGCACCAGTTTACATGAAAGAGTATTGCAATTTACGTGCAAGAGATGCGAGGAACTGCTTTGGGAGTGGAAGGAAACTGCTGCCTCTCCATTCCTGTGGCTCTGGGGGCAAGTTGGAGCTGCTCTGCCATGACATCATGAGAAAAGCGATTTAAATTGAGTCAGTCTAGCTGAGATGCCATTTGTGGATGCTCTCCCCTGCTGTACTCTCTGGCCCCCTGCCCTGAGAACCCCAAGTGACATGGTCATCCATCCCTGCAAAGGGCACTCAGGTCAGGCTCCTTGCTTTGGCTGTCCCAGCTCCCCATGCTGCCAGATCTCCTTCTGAGACTTTTTCCTCTTCTCTGCTTTTTGGTGCTGGGCTGTTTGTGCAGCCAGGGCTTGGAAACAGTGGGGCTGAGGGATGCTCTTTCTCCACTTACCCTGTACAAAGAGGAATGTGAAGCAGCTCTCTGAACAAATTGAGCTGCATAAAGGGACTCTGTTCTCGGCCATCTTCTTGCTTGATTTTAGAATGGCAGAGGAATGCTTCCCTCTGTTTGGAGCTGGATGTTGTGGGAGTGTGCACGCAATGAGCAAAGGAATATGCCAAGGGAGTTGCCAGTTACAGCCTCTAACAAAGACCAGCTTTATGACACTTGAAAAAGGGATGGGGTAAATAAGTAAGATTTTCAGGACTGCTGTGAGGTTCTTCTAAGATAACAAACAGCTTTGAAATGCAGTTTCTTTCATAGGTGCAGCTCATGGAAGTACTCCATCTTTAAACAAGAGAAAAATAGGCATTTTTAAATGCAAGCACCTCCCAACAAATGAGACCTGATGAACATCTTGTGTCTTGACCAAAGAGGTGCTGGGAGGAGGCTGTTGGGTGTGAGCACAGCTGTCCCACGCTGTCCAGCAGGAATCCCACAGCTGCTGTGTCTCAGGCATGTGCAGGCGTGCCACGAGCGTGGCCGATTGCAGAAACATTTGGAGAATGCCTCAGACAGCCAACGTCACCTCTACCCTGACCTCTGCCTTGCCAGAGTGAGTGTCTAGCTAGCCCTGTGCTCACCCCTTAGAGCAGGGAGAAAGTGGGTAAGTTCAGAGTTTAATAGGAGTTATGGAAACATTTACCGCTGCAGTTGATGCTGGTTGTAAACATTTGAGACCCCCTGAACCAAATGCAATAGCGTGGCATGTCCTTAGCTAAACAAAAGGGAGTCATGTGCCGATCTGGGGCATCTCTGCATGCCAGCCCTGAGCCAGGCTTCCTCTTGTGCAGAGGGCTGTGTAAACACACAGCTTTTTGCTTGGATGTGATCTAATTATAAATGCTTTAACCTGCAGCCAGCGCAGAGACCTGGAGCTTCACTGGGGCTCTGTGAAGGCACAGGCGTTTGCTGTGGCCTGAAATGCCACATGTGCTGGTACCTTGGACTTGGGGGGTTTTATCTGACACGCTGCAGAGCTGATTCAGAAAGCTGCCTTCATGTTTCCAGGCAATTGAATTGTTGCTCTATGACCATCTGTCAGTGCTGGAGAGCCCTCAGTACAACTGTGAGGAGTGGTTACCAGGGGCATATTCTGTACATTTGCAACAAACGGTCTCTTCTTGGTCCACCCAGAAACCCTCTGCAGCAGAATGGGAAGGAATTACTTTTCAAGCTCCAATTTGTCAGTAGCGTTAGCCAAGTGAACAGCTACTCATCTGTCACTCAAAATAGGCATTACATCTATGCTGGCATCCATTGTGTGGGTTTTCTGTCCTCAAATCAAAAGAAGGGTAGAACTGCTGCAAGTCTAGGAATGGATATTTGTATGGTACATTACAAGCCACAGATTAGGTTAATCCATTCTGCAAACCCTACCAGCTACCATCTGTGCATGGTGAACTAATTAACCCTTGAGATATCTGCTAATCCTGATGTGGCTTATAAAACCAGTTGGAGTATGTTTCTCCCCAAAGATGTCGTTGTGTCCCCCACCCCATCCCACAAACCCCCTGGCTGGCTAGAGCAAGCTGCAGACTCCTGGGGTAAGATCTTGCCCTGTCCCCTTGCTGAGAATCTTTCTTGGCTGGTTTCATGCCAAAGCTGTCAGATCTCAGTCGGGAAGCTGAAGCAAGCATCTGGGACCTGGTGTTTGGTGGCAGTAGGGAGCTTGTGTGGGCTTCACAACTTTTCTACAGTGAGTCTCAGTGCTCCTCAGCTACTGAGAGGATCCTCTTTGCTAACTGTGAGGTCAGATCCAGCACAAGAGGTGCTTTCAAAGTGACCTCTGCCACCTGCCTTGCAGGTGACCAAGCCTTTGTGGTCATAACTCTCTGAGTGCCTGGGCAGGAGCACTGCTGGCCACCCCCTTCTGAAATCATAACCCAACTCCCCCCTGCTCTGACTGCCCAGCTGGCTGCTGAGGGCACAGCTGGCTTCATGCCACTGCTTGGTGGCTTCCTCTGGCACCTTCTTGCTGTGCTGTAGGATGCTCCTCCAAGTGAGGGGGAATAAACTTTATTAATACAGAAGTTACCAGTTCTGCAATGTCTCCTTTCCCTCGTTGTTCAGATCCTGTCTGCATCAAGCTGGCTGTGCTTTGGCTGAGTCTGGCAGCTGAAGTCTATTTTAAATAGTCCCTGTAATTGAGCATTTAGAACATTAAGTGAACAATTTGGTTCAAGGCAGTGTTGCCTCAGGATGCTGATAAGGCTTCCTTGAATGAGTAAACCATCTTTCAGCTGGGTTCCCCTGTCCAGTTTTTGGACTAGCAGGATTATGGCTACACACAGCCAACAATCACTGCTTTCTTTCCCTCCTATAATCTAAAACTAGGAAGGATGTATCTGCTGGCAAGTAAATAAAAACTTCAGAGTCCATTGGAAGACACTTCACAAACTTTTTATAGAAACATCTGTAATGCTTTCTTTTCCCTCAATGAGGAAATTACTAAGCAGAGTTGAGAGAGTTGCAGCGATGACGGAAGTGGGGCCTCAAGCGAGAAACAAGCAGATTGTTATAACAACACCAAGGGCCCTTGTGGCTGATCCCTTTGTGGGATGCTGCCTAGGAATTACGGGTGGAGCTAATGGCCAAAGTTGCTTCCTTGGCCTAATTTTTCATTACTAGAGAAACCTTTTTCCTCACCCTCATGCGTTAAGGATGTGTGCTCTGTCAGCTTCAGGGAGTTGCCTTAATTGCTGTTTCTTTGCATTATTGGGGCTAGGTTTTTTCTGCTTCCTTTGTAATTACAAAGGGAAATGGTACAACTTGTGGCTTCTTCTGTCCTTACAGCTGAGCTATGCTCATCACTTCAGAGCTTAATCTTTCTGATCCTGTCACACTGCATGTGTCTAGCCTGCACTTAGAGCTCCATGGCACGTCTTGCTCTTTTATTATTTTTTCTTTTTCATTTTTATAAATGAGCTTTATTTTCTTGACCTAGTCTGAGCTGCCTCCTTTAAGACAATACAGAGAAAATTAATAGTGTGTGGTAGCCCTTCCATGCTTAATCATTCAATGGGGTCACAAATGTGTGAGCCCCCAGCTGGACCAGCAGGGCTGCGTGGCTGGAGCTGTTTTTACCTGTTGCAGGACTGAGGTGGTGACCCTGGGAACAAAGTTTGGTTGATGCAATTGAGTGTGGCGGTCTCTGCCAGCTTCACAGACCTGTGGCAGGCATTTAGCTACACGTGGGTACAGGGAGAGAAGAGAATGTACAGCTTCCAGCACTGGCAGGTGTTTTGTAATATTTGTGGGAAATGGCTGCAGTAGAGGGAGAAGGAAGGACTGCTCCAAGAGACATGCAGTGCTGCCTTTCCTTTGCCTTAAGATTGGTGCAGTATTGATGGGATGTCATCTGGAGTGGTGGATGCCCTTTTAGTGTTAGAACTGGGGACATGCCTTAACTAATCCAGCTGACTGTGAAATCTGTCTCAGTTGTACCTTCTCAGTCAGAAGAACTCTTAAGCCTTTTAAGTGGGTTCTCAAAGAAGCCAAATCTAAGTGTGTTAGTAAAGAGGCTGAAAAATCCAATTAACTACCATGGTCAATCCCAGCACGAGGCAATGCATCTTCTGTCAGGGTGGCGCCTGCAGCAGATGCTTGGGGCTACCTGCCCCAAGCAGGCATTGGTTATTGCTTAGTGAATCTGAGCCCAGGTGATAGCAACAAAGCTAGAATGTGTTTTTTAAATCAAATGTTACCTTGAGTCATTCTGGTCTCATGGTGTTTGTCTCTGAAGTCTGTCTGTCTACAGTCCTTCTGAAAGCTTTAGCTTGGAATGGGTTTTTTGTTTTGGTTTGGTTTTTTTAAGATGGTGAATAGAGATGCAAGTCTGTCCAAGCCCATGGCAAGGTCCCAGGAACGTCTTAAATCATGTAACTTGGTGTCTTAATCCTTGTAAGAAATCTATGGTATGACATGATCCCTGCAGACTGAGGCATGTGCTCTTGTGTTTATCCTGATGAATCACACGTGTGCACTGTGCTCCGTGCATTGTTTCCTACAATTAGGGCAGAAACAGTGATGGTGGACTGGCTCCTTGGTGCCATTTGGCCTGTTGATGAGGATGGCTGGATGAGATAGTTTGCCAGTCACTATTTTACGACTTCACAATCATGTACTGACAAGACTGTTCTTGATCAGAAATCGGGATCTGTTCCCTCATCATACGATTAACCTTCTTGGCTGTACGTACTAATTACTGCATGGAATTTAAAAACAGCAGATTCTGGCAGAACATTTTGGTTTTTACATAGCTGGTTTGTTTTTTTTTTTTTTTTTTTTTTTTCCTTTTCAGGAAGATAAAGGATTTAGTAATAAAAGAAGGATAGTGTAGGCAAAAGCATAGCAATTAAGGACCAAACAAACCTTTCCATTTAGTTATTTGGGATATACATCTTGGGCCTGGTTCTGGAAGGAGTTAGTAGTTAATGATCTCAATGTGCATCCTGAGTTCAGTCATTGATGACAGAGCTTCCTCTTCTTACAATAAAGAATTAATTTTCCTCAGGTAGGGAATTTGCTAAACTTCTGATCAGTTTGTTGGCTTTGGCTTGATGCAGTTATTCCCCAAAGACCTAATTTTCTTTCCTTTTTTTNTTTTTAACAAGACTGTAAGCCTTTTTGTTTTTTAAAAAAATTCTTCATATAATTAGAAGAACATCCATTCTGTGGGTTTGGGTTTGTTTCTAAGGCAAGACTACAGCTCTTGTGCTCAGGTGCACTAGCAGAGAGCAGGATTTGAGGAAGAGCTGCTGCCAAGTCAGACAGATTTCATGTCCTTGCAGCCTCTGTGTGTGTGTGACCCAATTCTGCATCTTCAGTCAAGATGTGAATCTGTCCACTCCAATCCCACGCTTCAAATCCAGTCTGTAGTATTCTGGCAGAAGGAAGCTGATCTCACACTTCTCCTTGTACACCATATTTTTAAAGTCACTGCTTAAACTGAAGTGCTTTGGACTTCTGCCTGAGGCTACTGAAGAGAAGAGCAGATAGGAGACTTTATTCCACACTGCTTCAGTTTCCTGCTGACAGGACATGTGGCCCATTAGATGTATAGGATCACTGTCATCTTCTGGGTGGCCCATATGCTGGGGTGGGAGGAAGATGGGATAAGAGAGAAAGAGATGTTTGTGTGTGGTGTGGGTTTTTTGTTTTGCTCCTTGGCTTTTAAACTGAAGTGTGGGGACAGGGTGCAGGATTAGGGAAAAGAATGTGTTTGTGTTCTTTGCCGTTCCCAGTTCAGCATCAGTGCTGCAGAGAGCCTTGTGTCCAGGAGAGAGGGCAGGGAGACTGGGTGCAGGGAGGGCTGGAAAAATGAGGTGTGGCTTGAGCACAGGCATGGCAGAACAGCTTGAACCCTGCAAATGCCTCCCAGAGTCTTCAGCGGAGTGCCGAGAAAGCACTTGGTACCTTAGAGGGTATAATGGCATTTCTTTTGGTTTTAAGGAATTCTCTGTTCTCCATCTGCTCCTGTTCTGCCTCTCTCTTCTGTCTGTCGGTGGCAGATGGTATTAACGCTGCCTGCGTGGGTTTTTCCTCTCTTGCACAGAAAGTACTGGTATTTTGATTTTGGCATGCTAGATAAGGAAGGTGAGAAGTGCATTTGGGAGCTGGAGCAGAGGGTGATGATCCTCAGCCACTGCAGGAATCTGTATGTGGCACAGATGGGTCTGGCTGGCTGGGAGGAGCAGATAAAATCTTCCCTGGGCATTTTGAGTAACTTAGTCTCAGGCTGGTGAGCACTTGAATCTCTCTCCTGAGATTCTGGAAAGCTGGATATAGGGTGTGTGTCCTTAGCCTGTTGAGAGCACTCACCCCTAAAACAGCATTCTCTAAGTGCCTCCAGCTTTGTGTGTGGCTTCACACCTGTCCCATTCTAGCTGGTGTGTGTCCAGGCTGCGTGACAGGACAAATCCTCTCTGGTTCACTCTGGATGGAGTGGCTCACCTAACCAGAGATGGCTGGAAGCATTACTTACATAGGTGTCCAGCAGGAGTTACAATGTATGCACTGATTATTGGCCATCTCTGCCTGGACACGCCAGTGCTGCTGAGTGTTCTGTGCTTGGCAGCGTGGCTGCTTCACGGCTGGGACTTGACTCTTGCTCCCTTTTCTGAGCCACGCATGAATCCCAGCATGTGTACATACCTGTGAGTTTCCAAGTGCAACGTCTGGGGCTTTTCTGCCCTCCTCCTTGGCAGTGCTGGAGGCTGGTTTTTTCCTCAGAGGGGTGATACTCTCAGTTTGTACAGCTGTAGATGTGGATTAGCATTCAGATATTCTAGGCACTTCCCAGCAAAACTTGGAACTGCTACAAAACTGTATGTGCAGGGGCTGTACCAGAGTGATCATGTGGGAAACAGCCTCACTTTCCATGTGGAAAGAGTTAATGTGAGCTATGGCTGCCAGAATGAAAACTAAACAGTCCTGGATACTTCTGGGTCTGCGAATGGGATTAAAATGGGCTTTTACAGAAGTAAACAGAGTGGAAAATTGGGACTAAGTTTTCTTTGCGTTTGTACTTTTAGAAAGGATGAAGGACTGGATGGGGCTGTGAAAATGCAGCTGTGAGCGTGTCACTGTGCAGTTTGTCAAGCACACGATCCTCTGGCCCCGCTTCTCCGTTCCAACTCAGGAAAGGGCTCCCTGGTTGTGGATTTCTCCCCTGCAGGAGTGAGTTATCCAGATGATGAATTTCTGAGGCATGCTTGAGTCACGTGAAAGCCAGATGTGAACATTTTCCAAGCAGTGTGTGTGGGTCTAGCATACACCAGGCTACGTGGCAAGTGGACGTGGTCTGAGGTTGGTCTGCAGCGTGGTGGTGCCGGGGAGGCGAGGAGCCCGACAGCTCCCAGTGGGATCATTTCTGCCAGGGAAAGAGGAGGATGCTGGCTGTGCTCGTCACTGCAGCTCAGCACCTCTGCCCCCACCCCCTGCACTGACAAGCCCTCCCCAGGCTGTTCGTGATGAAGCTGAACTTGGTGAATAGGACTAAAATTAAAGGCCTTATTTAATGCCTGCTGCCAGTCCTCTTACTCAGACACTTCAGCTGGATTTGCATGTTTGATAATCTAGTAGTCAAATATTTTTTCAAGATACAGCCCTCTTGAACAGATGGCATGGGGAGTGGAGGTGATATTCAGCTTCAAGTGTATAGAAGAGATATCTCTGCAGGGATGAGAGGTTTACTTTAAAATGCAGCCTCCTATTGAGGAAAAAAATAATATATGGGTATTCCTTCAAGGACTATCTTAAAACACTTGCTTTAAACATGATGCATCAGCATCCCATGGACATAAGAGCAAGGAAAGCCTATTTAAGCTACCCTGGTGTGGGACAGCTGTTTGCCCAGCAATTACAGTAACAAATGAATCTGTCTTTGTGGTACCTAAGAAGTGTAATGTCTGACCAGGCCCACCCTGGGCCAGGCACCGGGCACAAATGTTGGTTTTGTTTACATCTTTCTGGAGCCTGGAGGGAGAAACATCAATGGCACAGTTCAACAGGGTGCCCTGAGCAGGACAGTGTGAGATAGATCAAAACACTTGCAACCTTTCTGTGCCATCCTCCCATTTCTCTGACTGTCCGTTGTTCTCTGCCTAGTTGAATGAATTAATTGTGTGAGCCAAGAATGCGTGGCAATGGTTCCAGTTGGGATGAAGGCTCATCTGCATTTTTCCTCTTTCCAGCTATGTTCCAAAACTACCCACAGACTCTGTATCAGAGTAATCCTCTGGTAAAAGTACTTCAGTTTCTGGGGGAGCTTGGCAACACCAGGTATTTGTGTCTTCCTCTCCTAGTCCAGTACTGTTGCATTTTACTGCATTCCCATTTAACCAAAGTGTCAAGCCCGAGCTGAAGGGGAAGGGACTAGAGGAGAGAAACCAGGAGACAGGCTGACAAAGGATGGTCAGTGGGTCTCAGGGATTGAGGTTTTGGAGAGGCTCAAAAGGGTATGAGCATGGTACACTGTCTGCAGATGGAAGCAGAAACAAGCCCCATAGTTTTGGGGTTCCTCACTGAGCTTTCTGCTCTTGACTGGACAGCCTCACCTTGTCAGGAGGAGGTTGTTCCTTTGCTTGTCTGAAGAGTGCAGGAAGGAAGCAAGGAGGGGAAAAGGGGAGGCAAAATCCGAGCAAGAAGCCCTGGACTGAGTAGACTGAGCCTGGCTCTTGGGTTCTTTACCTGCTTGGGGCAGTAAGGTGTTCCACCTGAGCCCCCAGGACAACAACATAGTGCTTCATTTTTACCAACTCCTTGGTAGGCTTGTCTTCCAAAATGTAAACAGGCTTAACTTCTGTTTTCTGTTCTGCCATATGTGATGAACATTGCAGCCAACAAGGCTCTAGGCCAATTCTAAGAAGTGGACACGTCTAAGGAACAGTGTGGTCAGCCCACTTCTTGCTGACTTGTCAGATACCACTGTTGGGATAAGAACGCGCCCATTCTTCAGAAGAAGCATTTATTTTCCTCAGCTCCAGTCTGAGGAATCACTGATTGTATTGCTTATTTTCTTTTCACCCTTCCAATTAAGACAGGAAGGATGTTAAGTCTAGAAAATGAGTCTGCAAAACACTCAGCTGCACTCATGGAACAGATCACTGTTGGAAACAGACCAGATTTCAGTATCTCTTCAGTATGGCCACTTGTTCTTATAATCCTTCTTTCAGTAATTTAAGTTGCACCTTAACAGCGGGGAGATTTTAGTATTCCCAGTTGATGTTAAAGGTAGGGCTTCATGAGAACAAAATAGTTTTGTTAGTTAAATGGCCCTGTGATGTTATGTCCTGTGGAAAGCAACTTCCAAAGACCAGGCCGTACCTGTATATTTAAACTCTTTGCCCTCCAGAGCAGGGTAGCCACATCCATATCACTTGTAGGGACCTGTCTTTGGCCCATACTAACTTCTCAGCTATGCACAGAAATCATTTGGGGCAAGGGTTATATAGCCAGAACCGCAACCACGCTGAGACTCATGACCAGTATGATCCAATTCGCCAGAATTACTGCAGGACTAGTGTTGGGAAATATGTAGCTTAACATGCTAGACAGCTATACTGACATTAGTTTTAAAACAGTCTTGTTATAAAGGTCCCTGATAGCCCCAGCAACATGAAACCTGTGATTCTGTTGGAGAGTGTCCCTCCTGGTGCTGACAGTGTTAAATAATGGATGCTGGGCTCAACACTGAACCGAACGTTTCAGACAGTGTTACTAACAAAAAGAAACCTGCTGGTAAATCAGTAGCTGCTGCTAAAATGCCCATGGAGGAGGAGTTTCTCTGCACCTGCTGGGGCAGGGGCCCACCTGGATGTGCAGTACTGGTGTGTACCATGAATGTAGCATCTAGATTTTGATAGCATTGAGCTTATGCATTCGATTCTGTACTGACTCCAGCTATTGTAGATTTTTGTGGAAGCTTGCTCTGCTCTAACTGTACTCAAGACAAATAATCTGCTGCTAAAATGAGATGAGTGGAGCTGTATCACAAGCATAAAGCATTAGTCCCCAGCAGTCTGGCGCCTGTTCTCTTGCCAGTGGTGGGAGGAGCGGCAAACAAACCAGTCTCACTGGCAGCAGAAAAGCTTCTGCTGAAACCTAGCATAATATGTTTCATGTTCACCATAGCAACCAGCATAATTTTGTCTTCAAAGCTTTTTGCCTCTTCAACTCCTCCCTTTTCTTTTGCACCTGAGGAACCCCCTTGACCTGTCTGAACGTTGCCCAACTCTGTTGTGGCAGCTTGGAAGCGATGGAATGGGGTTCAGCAGCCACTTCCAGTGACACGCCTGCTGTGCTGCTATTTCTGTGCAGTGTGGCTCCGAAGGAAAGCCTCCTCTGTGCTCTTCACAACTGCCTCTGCCTCGTGGCTTAGCTGTAATTTATGGATCCATGTTTCTTTTGAGCTTTTAAAAATAATTCTGGTAGGAGGAGTTTGTTCTGGCTCCAGCTGAAGTCAGCAGCAGGGGCTGAGGGGACTGGTGTTAAGAGCAGAATTGGGATGCCGTTGCCCTAGGAGTGGCCTGCTTTGAGCAGACAACTTTAGTTTTCCTTCCAAATACTGAGATTCCCCCCACACACTTCCCAGTCATCTGAGACCAGCCGGTGTTCAGCCGTGTGGCAGTGGGGGAGAGGAGTGGCAGGAAGCGAAGGTTTGTTCGTTTACCGTTACCAATCCCATTGGAAACCAGGTCCAAGCCCCATGCAGAATTCCAGTAAAACCCTGTCCTAAAGGGGAAACCTGGGGCCGTTCAAAGCTTGTGTTTTGTTGGCTCAGGCACAGCATGTTTCTGAGGCCTCTGACCCCCTCCCCGTATGCTGGCTCCCGCTGCGGCTCTTCGTTTGAGCTCTCTGTGAAGTGGAATCTATCGCTAATGTCTGATATTTTTATTATTTGTAGGGGGGACTCTTAAAAGCTGGTAGCAATTAGAGCTTAAACGTCTTGGAATAAAAAAAAAAAAAAAACCCAAGAAGGAAGTTTAATGCTAAGCAGATGTGCAGGAGCAGCTGAAATATGCTGGCTGTCTTCTGCTTCAGAAGCAACCTCATCCACTTTCTAGCTGCTGTCAGGCTGGGGCAGCTGAGAAGTGCTGCTGCTTTTATGCTGCTTCGTGGGCTGGGAAGTCCATACTGGTGACCTGTGGGATTGTTTACCAGTTAATATTTATATTGCCCTTCTATTCTGGTTTAAACCATTAGTTTTGACAAGGAGAAGAAAATACTTTGTTTAAAAAGAATTTAAAAAAAAAAAATTATAATGGCTAACAGAACTGGTTTATTTGTGGTGAGATCTCACATGGGTGTCTGTAGATATGGCTACTGTGGACCTAGGTTTAAGCTCTCTCTTTTCTTGGGCAGAAAGATCCCGAGTAGCCCTAAACTTGTATTAAGTGCAGCTTATTTCCTCCAGCTTTGGGTGTTTCAGTCTTTTTGCTGCAGCTTGGGTGGGGGAAAACTTTGAAGTCTTCCCAGTTGCTCCCGCAATATAATCATCTGCTTGATTTATCATTGTCGTATTCAGGTTCTTCTGTCTGGAAAAAGATCTGACAGCTGACTGAGGTTCATAATCATGTTCTGAAGGCAGTGGAAGTCTATTCAAAAGCTAATAGACAAGTTGCTGACAACAACTCCTTCACACCCTTTCCTGTGCGTGCCCCAAGTCTGTAATAGAAACATGCTGTATATTCCCTCCATGAGCTACAGCACAAGCTACTCTGACAGATTATTTCCTGTTGCACTCCACCAGTGCAGAGACTTTTTCATTTTTTCTTAAATGGTAGTCCAAAGTAAATTATTGTTATTTACTACTGTGTATTTTGTAGTGTATTGTGACAGTGCGGCACATGGGTTTGGGAGTCAGATAGTTGAAAGACTTCAGAATGTTCTCCAAGCTGCCACTGTAGAGAGCTTACTGTAAAGCAGGCAAAATACTGAATCCATTTGAATTGCAGTTTTGTTCTACACGATGAAAATTGTGTCCCTAATTTAAAGAAAGGATTTCAAAACCTCACCATTCCCTTAGTGTTGAGAAAATAGCAATGTGTTTCTTGGACCTCTGGCTTCCACTGGGAACATTTGAAAGCTGTTTCTTAAGCTTTGTAATATGCTAGCAATTCCTCAGTTACATATGTACTGTGAATCTATTACATCACTATCTATTAATCTTTTGACTGTCTTGGATATACTCTGCAGTTCAGAAAGACAACAACAAATAGACAAGGCCACCAGTATAGCCTGCTTTTCAAGTGGTTGATGAGTGCATCTTCCCTGTTGTTAAACTGCTGCGTCCAGAACAGGGTTCCCCATTGCAAATAAGTTTTTCAAATTGCATTTTTGGAGTTGTCAGAATTTAGGAAATTCTTTGACTGTCATATAAATGTCTCTTTCTAGATGTATCTTCTCCCATACAAGGAGAGAGTACAGCTGCCCTTCTGCTCCCTCATCCCACAGAAGGGGAATGTTTGTTATTTAGAAATGGGGGGAAATCTGCTAACTTTCAAAACATACTTCCAGTGTATTCAAGAAAAAAATTAACACTTAACATTTGAAGATTATTCCCAAATGCCCAAGCCAAGTATTTCCACCTCATTTCATGGAGAGGGAGGGAAAACTTTTGACCTTGTTGGTAGCAACTCTTATCAGCTTTCTCCTTAGCCTGATCTCTGTCTCATTCATTGGTTATAAAATGGAATTTATAGTTATACTCTGAATGTACCTTTATTGGAGCTCTGTACTCTTTTCTATGTAGCATTTTTTGTCTATTGTTATTTTCCTTAATGCAATTCCAGGGTAACAAGATGCTTGTAGAAACTTACATGTGTTTGCTAAGCTCAGTCTCTGAGAGTTGCCTATGTGTCTTTTGGGTATCATTAACAGCTGCAAAGATTAATAGTTTTGTAAGTCTGAGGCTTAATAAGTCAAACTGTCTCTTGGTATGTGTTTTCTGAGCTATTGGGAATAAGCTCAGGGCATATCTTATTCTGAGAGCTCAAAATTGGATCACTTACAGATCAGTTTCATAAGTTCTGTGAATCCACTAAAACATAAAGATTAACTGGGTGGTTCTTATGACTTGACCTTCCTCTGAGTCTCCATCATGCCAACGCTACTCTTAAGGAAAAACCTAATGTCTCTTTCAAATCTGTCTTTACTAACTCTCATACTTTCTGATATGACTGGTTTTGACTGTTTTCTTGTGTCTCTAATTACTTTCTCTTTTCATGGCTGCCCTATGATTGGATTTCAAGTTTGGATGTCCAGTTTGTCTGAGACTCCAAAAAAGAGTGTCGCTCCAGGTAAATTCTCGCGTCTTGGTGTTCTGCATGCTATTAAAAACAGAATTCTCTAGTTCAAGCTGTGTGTGGTTTTGGAGTTGTCTTGAATATGAGTCTCTGACAGTGGATACCCAGGATCTGTTGTGTGTTTGTGTGTTATTTTTTCATGATGCATGATTTCTGGTAAAGAGGAGCTTTGCTGATGACTATATCACCTTGATGTTGCTGCTAGCAGGGGTTAGTAGTTTGCAGGGTTTTATCTTCCTTGCCCAACTCAAAGCCGCAGTCCCCAAGACAACTTCCTCTCTTGTGATGGGTTGAGCCTGGCCACAGCTAAGTACCTGCACAGCTGTGCTCCCACTATTCTGTGTGGGAGAAACTTAAGGCAGAGAAACATGACTGTGTGCTCCCTGTCCTTCTGAAATGCTCTTTAGCATTTCCCCAGTAAATAGAAAGGGTTTCACATGAAAAAGATGACTCTGATAAACATACAAAATTTTCAAGGGAGCATCTGTCTCCTTGTTGCAATGAGTCAGGAAGGAGGAGGAAGCAGGGGAAACAACTTTGAGGTGTGAGGTGTCAGGGACTAGGGAGCAGCAGTCCCATACGAGGCAAAAGCTAAGCTTTATAGTATAAGGAATCAGGGCTTCTGCTGAGGAACCAGTGGATTTCTTCTGCGAACATATGTCACTTGACGTGGAACATCACAGAAGAGTTCTTTTCTCCATTGGACTTAGTAGGAAAGATCACAAGTGATAGATCCTGTGTCTGTACAGGATGCTGGGCTGGTCACTCAAGCAGTTAAGGCTACACATAGGTCTCGGGGCAAGGAAAGATGGAAACACTCCTGATTTCCACACCAGATTTGGTAAATATTCAAGTTCATGCCCTGTTGAAAGTATGTGAACAAAATCCCACCATCTCGGTGGGTGAGTACTTGCTTGTCTGAAGTTTTTTGTGAGCACGACTGCTGTGATTCCAGAAATGCTATCCTTGACAGAAGTTGAATATATCCTTGGGGGGTTCTGCCTCCTCTTTGCAGAACAGGTCTAATTTGAGGGTGGTAACTGGATATAAAAGTGCAGAAATATCTGAAGTATTCAGTCACAGGAGCCTGCTGCTTCATAGGTCATGGGGGAGTTGAGACAGAAAAACAGAATGAGACTGAGCAGGAGAGAAATATGTTAAAGAGGAGACAGAAGAGGTAGTGTCCCTCAGGAAAAATTACAAGAACCCCTCAGATTACCTGGCTGGGGGGTGAGGTTGAGTTTCTTTGACTCAGTAGATCTGTTGGGACTGTTTCATGTTGCCATATATAAAATGGCAAACTGAATGCCAAGGTTTTTAGCCTTCTCAAAGGGCAAGGAAGCAAAATCTTTAACAGATACAAATTTTTTCCCTTCTGCTTACTGCTTTTAGCTAAATGCATGTTGCTAGTTTGGCTGAAAAAAGAAATCTGTGCATGATGAGAGTGCGAATACAAGTGATCCATTGCATTGCATGGTGCTCGAGAAGGTTAATGTTGATACATAGTGCCGCTCAAAAGTCTTATGTGCATTTGGCAAGTTCATAGCTCCCTATGCTGCTCCAGTTCATGGCCTTTCAGTTTGCTTCTCATCCAAATGAATCCCCAATTTCCAAAATTGCTGTTCTTCGGTCCACGATGCCATAGGTGGTATCCTGATATGTCAAGCTGGTGGAGCAGACTTGAATTTGGATATGATCTTTACCTATGATTTATGTGTCCTAGCTAGGCTGTGGCTTGGAGATGAGAACAGAAGCCAGTTTCGTGCTCTGCAAGCTCCAGCTGAGGTTATGAACCTGCTCCATGAAGTGGGGACTCTAACCCAAAACCTGAAAACAGTTTAATTTTGTACTTTGGAAAAAGATGGGTGCCACACAGCCATATCCGGAGAGGTGCTGTCATGGGGCACTAGTTTGGTCACCCTGACTGCTGTTTAACTCCTTAGTTGGTCTGCTTTGTGCCATATGGAGGGATGGGAATGTGTAGCACCACTGAGCAGGACTAGGGCAAATGCCAGAGTATACTGGTGACTTCAGCCTGGTGGAAGACCTGGTTTGGCAGCTGTGTGAAAATCTCCAAGCAGTTTAACAGATTTGTGTGCAAAATACTTAAGTATTCTTAACTGTTGCTACCTGTAACCTAGTTGGTTGGAATTGCTGTTCAGAGAGCCAACTTTCCAAGAAGGAGTGGAAAGAGGACTCAACTTTTTACTTTCACCCTCCTGCCTCTAATTTTTCTTGGCTCTGCTTTAAAACCTAGCAGATCAAAAATAAAAAATAAAAATCCCGAGACTAATAGGCTCCATTTGGCAAAGGTCAGCACTGAATTTTTCTGTTGGTCAGGATTTTGTTGGAAATGCTGCTGAGGGCTGTAAAGAGGGGAGAACTGAACTGGAGCAGCTGCTTGAGAGAGCGCCTGCCATTTACCATGGGCCAGGCTCATTCCTGAGGCGTTCCCTGTGGGGGCTGTGTTTTGCTGCTGCTTTTAGCTGTGCATCACACACACTCCAGTGCTGGAATCCATAGTCTACCTTAGAGCTGCCACTTGTCCCAGACTCTTGAAGGCTTAGCCAGGTCTTGGTTCTAGGAAGTGCTAAAAAATACTACGTGCATCTTATGCTGGGGAATGCATCCAGGCACCAGGTTAACTTTCTGCTGCATATTCTCTTCTTGGTGGCCATGTGTGCTGTTGGCATGGGCCCCCTATAGCTGTTGGTAGCAGCAGCCCAGGAGGTCAGGAGAGACTTAATGCAACTCGTGGAGTTACCATCTAGACCAGATTTTGGCACGTTTAGCCAAAAAGGTAGCAAGAAAGGCTCGAGCTTTGGCTACTACTGCCCCATGTACTGAAAGGCTTGCAGAGCACATGAGCACTGTGGAATTGAGGAAGGTGGAGGGATGCATGCTCACTTAGGGAAAAACTTCTCCTACGGCAATCATGGCTGCTAACATGGGGTGAGAGGGTTTACATGCTGACCTGGCCATTGCTGGGTGCCTGATGCTCGGTCTTGTTTTATTCTCAGGCATTCTTTGGGATTTGGACAAGGTTTTAGGCCAAACTTCTCTGGCTTTGGGTTTTCTGCCATTACTTTAGGTGGTCAGATCCAAACCATTCCATTTCTGCTTTCTACCCATCTCTGTCTAATGGCAGGGTGTCACCTGCTTCTGAAACTACCTTCTGAAAATGCAAGAGAGTGTCTTTGTGCTTTGTAAAAGAGCTACCTGGCCAAGCTCAGGGAAGAACTACAGAAATCATAGTGTATTAATAACCCATTTGATGGACTTACCCAGATGTTTATTTTTGTCTATAATTGGCAATAATCCAGACCTTGAGACTGTATTTGTACTGAATTTCTGTAGTAAATGTGGGAGGTGATGAGCTTTTCTCTCTGTCCCTAAAGCTTTGTGGCTTAGGGTCTGCTACACCAAGAGCCTCTGAGCTCTGAAGTTAAACACTGTTAGGATTGGGAGGATTGCTGTCTGGTGGGAGGGATGAAGATGAATCCCCTTCACTCACAGCTTGTGGCAATAGTTGTCTTACCTCTAGGAATAGTTGATGTGTAAATACAGTCTGAATTTTGGTAAGTGGCAACAAGGCTGAAGCGTGACAGGCTGGAGTGCAGGAGTATCTAGGAGATGAGTCAAAGCCCTGATTGTTTAGGGCACATAAAGAATAAAAAACAGAAGGACAAAAATCCAAAACACCAAGACAAAACAAAAACCCTCTCACTGAACAGAAGTGAGGTCCTAGACTGAGAAACATAGTTTTGATCTGAATCCATGTTGTCCCCATAGAGATTTGTAGCAGGCTTCATCAGTCTTATCTTGCTGCTTACTCTCGGAACTGGTTATTTTAGGAACTGCTTTTCCAACACTGCTGCAGTGTGATGAACTCTTGTGTACTCTTGCATGCATTACATGGCAAATCCTGTTTTATCTTGTGTGCAATACACACTTAACCTAATTTTTAGGCAGACCTAAACTCCCTATCTTCACACAGTTAAGGATAAATCACAGGTGGAAGGCTCAAGGAAAACATGCAATTTTCATGTTTGTTTATTATAGTCATGTGGTCCTTCTGATAAGAAAAAAGAGAGGTAAAGTTTTTAGGGGAAGGAATTCCATGTGTTTAGAGCTGGGTGTATGATTGCTGTAAGGGGTTAGACTGATCTGAAGATTTTAAGTAGGCTTGCTGCTATTCTGTGTGGGTTGGGGTTTTTTTGGTTTGGTTTTTATTTTTTTTTTTTGCCTTCATCCTTCCCCAAAAGGAGTGTTCCAGAGATACATAAAAGTTTACCCTTCAAGAACTGGCTTTAACAAGAAACCGCAGCTCCAGATCCAAGCTACCACAGTTACTCCTCCCTATGCATGGAAAAGAGCTCTGACATTATCTTATGGAATGCCGGGACACTCGGGGCCGTGTCTGCCAGACACCCCTGCGTGCAGACCCTGCACGTGTCCCCAGCAGTTGTGCCCGTGTTGGAAGGGCTGCACTACCTGCCAGTTGGTTGTTCAGCTGTGACTCACCCTTATGGCGTTCACTGGCCGTTTCTGTGGTTTTGGCTGCCTCTGCAGGACTTCACTGACCAGCCCAGTACTAATTCATTTAGTCTCAATCTGTAAACACTTGATTGATAATCATGAAAGAGCAATATAAAAGCCCCTGCGCTGTATGGATTAAAAGAGCAGACATGTTTATAGCCTGATAACAACGGAGTAATCTGGCAAAGATCAGGAGTCTCACATTCCCATATCCAGATGATTTTATTTTTGGAGTCCAGTTGGTGGTTTTCATTTTTGGCTGTTGCAAAACCATCGTAGGTCTTAGCTGTTGCAACACAGGAGGAGGAGGATGATGTTGTTGGAACGGGCGCTCTGTGCTCTTATTTAGGAGGCTTTCACAGTAGTTGCTGGTCTCCAAGTACAGCAGGAGGAATGATGCTCCCTCCTCGCTGCCTGGTGAGGGGGACAGGGTGCAACTGTGTCACTTAATAGTGCCAGCTGTGAGGGGCACGGACAAGCTCCAATGGCATTTCTGCTCAGCCCCAGGAAGACAACTGCTGAGGTGAGGAGCGGGAGGATTGTAAAGTGGAGCCCTATGGAGAGGAGGAGGGGTATCCTCAAGACTTTAACCAGGAAACGGACTCGAGGCAAAAAGAAATGGAGAGGCAAGCAAACTCTTATTTCAGCCAGCAATCTGTGCTCTGCTCTGGGGAGGGCTTGCAAGTTGGAGCTTAACCAAAACACTAATTCTGCTTTTTTGGAGGGAGAGGAGGGGGGGATCTTTACCTAGCACATCAACCTTATCCTATCCTCTGCTCTGCATTTCTCCTGCCTGGGCTGAAGACGCTTTTTAAAAAGTAGGGCTGTTGTGTCAGGGCGGCATTGCAGCTGCATGTGAGCTTGCTGGGGAACTCGTGCCATGCTGCAGCCCTGTTCTCTGGTGTGCTCACACTGAGCAGGCTGTTACTCTTCAATGCATACTGTGTCCTGTGTTACAAATTAGACCAGAACTAATTGGCAGGGATGCGGAAGCGCCCACGGCAGTGGGTGTAATTGGTGCTGTGCTCCCTGTGGTGTTGCCTGTCTTGTTCTTTTGAATCCCCTTTGGGGGAGTCTGACATAGTGTCCCAGTGATGTTGTGGGCATCCTGAGTGTCACTGAGGAGTAATTCATCTAAAGATGCTTGTGGGGGATGGAAGGCTGAGGAGGAATCAAGTCCCTTGCCCTACTGACTGTGCCTGAAGGGAATGTAGTAACAACCCAAACCAGGCTACCTAGAAGGTGGTAAAGGGTTTTGGTTATTGGAAGGAGCTGATTCTCTGTCTTTTCCTCCTCCTCTTCTTTCTTTCCTCTGTTACTGAAATCTGCCCCACAGTGCAGTACCTAATCTTGGGTGACCATCACTCCAGGAGCCACAGAGACTCTACGCCTCAAAAGGGGGATATCCTCTAGGCATGATCTGCTGCAGCTGTAAATGAACAAGTTTTTGACCTTGGTTACTTCCTAGACCAAGGAATTTATCACCCTATTTTTTTTTTGTCTTAATAGGAGCCCTGTAGCACTTATACAAGCGTCTGTTAAAACAATCTCTAATTGTATGTGTTCCTCAGGCCACTGTAGTGACAAAGAAATCCTCCTGCAGTGACTACCTTATCCAAGGCAGAACAGAGTAACCCAGAGAAGCCCTGCTGGGTTTCAGATATGAGAAGGCAGGTATAACCTATCTTGCCAAACTGTTCTAAGTGCATTTTTTTTTTGAGGCAGAGTTTGTGGTGGTGGATTTGAAGTGCTCATTCTCCGTGTTTCCTGGCAAGGGCATTCCCCTGGCACACGGTCCCTGGCTTGGCCTCTGTGGCTGCCGGTGGGGTGTTTGCCAGCCTGCACTCCAGCCTGATCCTCTCCTCGTTCCCAGCAGGGACATGTGCATCACATGAACGCTGCTCCTGCCACTAAGCCAATGCAGTGTTTCAGATTTTTTTTTTCCTCTACTCCAGTCCCATGAAAACTGCATAGTAGATTGGAGGAAAGAAAGCATTTGGGTTGTTGGTTTAGCAGTTAACTTCCTGCATGTCCCCTGCTCCCCTTGCCACTGTTTGGTCCCTCTTGCCTTTCTACACACTGAATTCTCTGCTGGTGCATAGATGTTAGTCCGTGATGGCTTTTGTTTCTGGTTAAAAAACTTGTATTTATCTTAAGACTAAAACAAAGTAGGGGTTGTAGTTGTTGCTTACCTAAGTAGGTTGAAGGAAGATTATAATGCTGCTGGATTCTGGACTGGAGAAAAGACTGTGTGGAAAACAGTCTGAAAGAGGGCAAAGCATCTCATTGTACTCTAGGTAGCCTAACTAGCATTGGTTTAAACCAGAGTGCACGAGTCAGGTTGATTGATCATGCAGAGAAACACGATGCTTATTTGGAATGGACAGCTATGGTGAAAATTTGTATTATAAATTTCCATGTTGTCAGTTCATGGTCTTCTCCTCCTATTCCTGCTACTGGCTGTGATTCAACTATCTATAGAAAAGCTAGATCTCTTAAACACAAGCTTCTAGAGGAGATGACTCCTCTTTAAACAAAATTAACTTGTGTAATTTGAGGAGAGGCAGAGGCATGCTTGGGGAGCAAGGAAGTCTTCTAATTTTCTGGATTTCTTAAATCTGGTCTAAGGGGAGGCATTATGATAGTGTTTCCTTTCAGGAAACAGTTGAATTAATTGCTTTTTTTTCTAGGATTTTCATTTCACAGGATGCTGTTTTAATGGCTGATGCATTCTTTACCTCTTTCTTGGCAGGGATGCTAATTACTTGTCTGTAGAATCACTTTGCATCTCCAGCCCAAACATGTACGACCATGCTGAGTTTGGAAATACAGCACCCAGCATCCTGTGCTTGGCTATCAGTCCCTTGACTTTTCTGGTGGACAGTTTCAGGCCATGCTGCTTCCTTCCCGTCTCTTGTAGCCAATTTGTCATCAGACGTTCAGGAAAACCTGGAGTCCGCTCCTGGCTCTGTCCCTGCCATGTAAAATGGTACATTCAGCAAGTTGTATATCTGCTTCTGTCTTCCCTTTCCATCCGCATCTTAATCCAGAGCGACAGGAGCTGCCTTGTAATATGTAAAATGCATAATAATGCTGGTGTCCCAAACTGCTGTAATTGAGAAAACCTGTAAAATAATTTTGCGTTAAGGCATGTTGGCTCTTACAAAGTAAAGACCTAAACCTAGAAGTTTTCATGACTTTTCAAGGCAGTTTCTAGGCCAAGCAGAGTCAGCCTGCGCCTGGGTTTGGGAGTGCAGAGGCCCCGTCTGCCCTGTTTGTGTTGCATTGCAGAGCTGGGATGCAGCAGCCCAAGGGCTCCCTCCACATCTGGCACTGTGCTGTGCCTGCCTTGTGGCTCCACCTCGAAATGCATGGTTTCGGTTTGGGGGTGAAAAAGTCAGAAATAATTTTTTTAAAAAAAAAGGAAAGGAAGACCAGTAATGTGGGGGAAGGAAGGAGAGTGGCTATTTTGCACCTTTCGTGGCCCCCGTTCGCGTGAGCGCCTGCTCTCATTCATAAATGGCTCTGACAGCCGAAAGCCCTTGGTCCGAAGAGAAACCAAACAACTGGGGGCTGGCTCTGAGGGCTCCAGAAGGGCGATGGAGAGGGGGAGCCGAGCCCCGTCCCGCCGGGGCCGCTCTGCCGGGGGAATGCGGAACTGCGGAGCTGGCGGGGGGCAGGCGGGGGGTGGCCGTGTTTGAGCAGGGATCTGGCGCTATAACTTTTTTTTCTTCTTCTGTTTCAAGTAAACACTCTTCCCCGCCCTCCCCTCGCTCCCTCCACCCCACCTCCCTCTCTTTCAGTCCCGCTCATGTGTTTCTATTTAAGGGCTGCAGTGCAGACGAATATGATTGGCATCTACAGCCCCCTCTTGACTTTCAGCTCAAGCCTTTAGAGTGGAGAAGGAGCTGAGCCGCCAAGGGGAGAGCTGTTTTTTCTTTGGGTTTACTGGGGGGATGGCTCAGCTGTGGATTTATACTGCTTCTGCCCAGGATTTTTCTCTCTGAATGGGAGCAAGCATTGTGGAAACCATGTTGGGAAGAGGTTTATTTTCAGAATCCATCATGAAACTGTGCAACTAATTCACTTTTTTGGCTCCTTTTTATATTTTTTTTTCCTCCCCTTTTTTCTTCTTCTTCTCTCCAATGTTCCTCTGTGCTGCTGGGTTGTGGGCCAGAGGAGGCTGTTTCTATATGGCCAGCCATTTGGGGATATGCTGCGAGCCAAGGTTGTTTGCTGATTCGCTTGGCTCTGGTGACAAGTTGGCCTGTTGTGAATCGGATGGACGGAGGTCGCTCTCAAGGAGCCATGGCTGGAAGCTGGCTTACGGCTTGCTTTTTCCCTTCCCCAGGTGCTGATGCTAGCTCTGAACCCATGATCCTGGAGCAATATGTGGTGGTGTCCAACTATGAGAAGCAGGAGAACTCTGAGATCAGCCTCCAGGCTGGAGAGGTTGTGGATGTCATAGAGAAAAATGAAAGCGGTAAGTTATATTTGCTGCTTTTCTCTCTTCCAGTGGTCCGATTTTTGCATTTGTTCCTCTGCTTTCAGTTTCCTCATCACTACTTGTTAGCTGTACGTTTGCTCCATCTGGTACAGTTACTATGTCTGGCAGAGGATGTTGAAGTTTCTCAATGTTGATTTGGGCTGGGGGCCAAATGTTGCCTTCTACTGTAAGAATGTTTCATAGGTTTTGTGTGTTAATTAGCCATGGTACGCTAATGGAAAAGGAAGGTGACGGAGAGAAGGATCTGCAGCTAATGAAGCTGATGTATAGTAGGCTGCTATAGTTGCCCTGCTGTCTCTTCAAGTTTCTGTCAGTATTTCCATTACTAACTCCCTTTGCAGAGGATTTATAGGATGAGTGTTTAAAAATTGCTCAGGATGAAACTTGGCTTGACAGCTTAGCCTGTGGCCCAGAGCTCGGTAGGGAGGGGAGAGAATGTGCGTAGATAAATACGTGGCCATGCACAATTTCAAAACTTCTTGCAGAAGTGTTAATTGGGGAATTTTGAGGCAAAGAAGCAGAGGCTGTCATTTAAAAGCAAGATGAAATCCCCTTCTGCCATGCGTGGAATAACCAGCTTGCACTTGGAAAATGAGATTTTTGGCAAGTGTTTGTGTAGATGTCCTTTTTGTACTTTAACTTTTAGATGCTTGGTAGCTTTGAGTTGGGCAGAACACATGCCGGAGACTGTGTACGTGTGAGTGGTTGGAGTGGCTTAGCAGCTGGTTTGAATAACTGCCTGTCTTCAGCAGCTCCCCCTCCTCCCTTCCAGCACTCCTTGTGTATTAATCCAGAGCTGTTGTCCAGGACTGGTTTCCAGCCCACTCATGACTTGTGTGTCCTCATCCAGGAGAGCTGCTGACATTTAGATCAGTTCAAGCCAAGGCTCACGTTGTGGTACCTCCACACTCAGGGCTCTTGCAGCTGGCAGGCTCTGGAGTGTGCTGGGCACACTAGGGCACCCAGATCCAAGATCCAAGTTCAGCTTCCAGAGCTTTGAGCCAGGTTATCCACAAAGGTGACCATGCATTGTATTTTTTTTTTTCCTTCTTTTAGTGGAGTGGTAATTTCTCTGCTGTATGAGAGCCTCACGCTTGTTTGGCTCAATGTGATACAGTCATTTGCTGGCTGGTGATCTAGTGTGGAGTCCAAAAGGATTGATTGTTGAAATGCA
Organism: Oriolus oriolus; assembly: GCA_013400235.1. Lineage (NCBI taxonomy): Eukaryota > Metazoa > Chordata > Aves > Passeriformes > Corvidae > Oriolus > Oriolus oriolus. The sequence goes on along the minus strand of VXBT01009500.1, from coordinate 1,022,104 downwards.
CTGGCTAGTGTGAACAGAAATACCCATCTCCTGGGTACTGACTGTGTCACTTGCAAAACCAATGGAAACCCAACTGCTCAGCTGCACCACTTTAAAGCAATAGTTATGATTGCAGAGGGAAAAATGTCTGTACTTCTTGAACTGTCTGGGCTACTGGTCAAGCATCTTCCCTTCCAAGCCTGCGGCTTCTCATTGTCAGTAGTGGGTGTCACTGCCATCAGAGCAAGCCTGGTTATATTGTGGCAACTTATATTCATATTCATATCCTCGTCTTGGGTAATGGCTTGTGGAGCCAAGGGAATTAATTGGGCTGTTAAATAATACAAGCAGTGTCTGAATTCCAGTTACAGTTCCTTTGTGTTTTCTTTTAGTGTGGCCTCTCTGCCTTGCACAGTTCAGACCACATTGTATTGAACTGCATGGTATGTGGAGATAGAAATGGAGAATGTCAGGGTTTGAATTAATTAGTGGGTCCAGAAATGTGACTCTTCTAAGGGAACATCCTTGAACTTGGATTACACTTCTTAAAACTGTATTCTGGTGCTTGGCAGCCAGATTCCTTAATGTCCATGTAAACAAGAAAGGAAATCTGAAGCCTGGAATTCTGTGCTGTGATCTTGCTCTTTATATTTGTATATGTAGGAAATAAAGATCTATCTGTACCGTTAAAAAAAAAAAACAACAAATAAGCTCATAAATCACAGATTGGTGATGGAGAGAGCATCACTTGCTTGGATGCCTGTTTTAACTGTTGTGGTAGGGAACTCATGGTTTAGTTGTTCCAAGAACAGGACTCCAAACATAGTCTCTTAATTGTTCCCTAGGTTAGGGATGCCACAGGGATGACTTCAATACTATGTCTTGTCTTTTCAGCTGCAGCTGAACCTGTGGATGTCATGTAATGAAACTAGCAAAAGTTTCTCAAGTGTCAACTTTCAAAACTCATGTATTATAGTTTGAATTTGAGTATCTGCTTAGTGTAAGCAAGCAAACTTAGGAGATGTGGTTATGACCTCTAAGAATATGGGGATATAATTTTCAAGAAAATAAGATTATTGGACTATGCACATGTGTAATGATTAATTTGACTGTATGGTTATGTTGGCCTTGTAAGTGTTGTGAAACTCCACCTGTGATGTGTAAATTAGGCTCATTCTTCTAATCCATACAAAGGTGATGCAAGGTGTTACGGATGTCACCTGCAGCAGGGACAATGTCTTCAATGAAAGGAAGGAAGAGTGGCTGGACATGTTAGCTGACGGCAGAGAAGTCCTGTCAGACTGGGCAGTGTGTGTTGGATGTGCTGCTCAATATTTTGAGCTTCCTTGTGTGTATAGACACGTATGTAGCATATCATATGTCTGCTTTCGGTATTTCTTTAACTGCACTTTGGGGAGGTTAGATGTGTAAAGGCACAGATGACTGTTTCATTTTAAAACCTTGCCTGAATAGGGTTGCCTGCTGATGCCAAGGATGCTTAAATGATTCTTTTGTTTTCTGGAATAGAAAAAACTTCAACTTGGCTTTGTTGCATGGCTTTCATAGGAAAGAAATCTTCTTGTTACTGGTCAAATGTCCCTATGTTTTTTACACAAGGACCCTCAAAACCGATTTCCAAATGGCGGTGCATGTTTCATGTCCTGCTGGATGTTTTCTTCTGCACACTTCTAGGGCCTGAGCTAGAGTTACCACCTTTTCTGGTGTTTGCCTCCAAATTGTATGCTCTCCTGAAAGGATATAAGCTGTGCTTGTTCAAAGGCCAGTGTATAGGGCAGAGGTAGAAGGGGGGGAAAAAAAATCTGGTATTTGATTTACTGAAGCCTTATCTGGTTTTCATCAAGATACTTTAGCTTCATCTTAAGTAAGTGTGTTACACTTACTGTATAGTATTACTCAGTGTTACTTTTCTCATATAAGAGATGGTATTTAAGGTGTCTCACAGGCAGATATGTACAAGCCCACTGGGTAGGGCCTTGTCTCATTTGGTTTTCTCTTTCTCTGGAAGAGCTGGATAAGTTGTCTTCATTATTGTGCCAGTGAAAGTCATTACTTGCACATCATTTGAAGCTGAAACTTCTGTCCCATATTATGACTTAAGAGCAAGGTCAGTGTAGCATATGTGGTGAGTAATTTCCAAACCCCTTAATCTGAGTTGTGGAGCCTTTGTGTCACTACAACCTGGTTGTTGCCGCAGTTACTGTGGAAGCAAACCTTGCTAGACTGAAATAAAGCTGTTGTACTTCAGAACAAGTTATTTAGTAGTGTACCAGCTCTCAGGCTTCGGCATTTGGTTTTTTGCAGCAAATACCTATCTTGCCTCAACAAAAATTGTCCTTCAGATCTTAATTCTGTTTATAAAAGCAAAATACCCAGAGTGTGCCTGTTGTATCTGATGAATATTTATCTCTCTTTTTTCCTTAACTGGAGAGGAAAATCTGCATGTAGCAATGGTCACAAATGCATCAGGAGAAAGGAGGTTTGGGGTCTCTACAGATGTTGTCTGGGAACAGGCTGTAGTTACAGGTCTTGTGTTTCTTGCTAGAAGTGACTGTGATTTGTTTAAAGGCATGGTGTAATCAACCTGCTTTGTCCAATGCTATCTAAACATTTCTGAGTTGTTTCAGAAAAACTGTCTGAATAGTTGACGTAAGTCCTGTCTGCCGACTACATAGGCTTCTTTTAAACCTTAACAAAAAAAAAGCCTTGTGGAATGACTTAAAAATGTACTTCTGTTGCAGAAAAGAAATGTTGTGACTTTAAAGCAGGAATCTGACAGATTTCTTTAAGGTGGAAGAGGGAGGGACTGGGCCAGAGCAGCTCCCTCTCTGCCAAGTTTTGCATGGATGTGGCTTGAAATGGTCAAGCTGTAAACCGTTTCGGCAGTGTTTGCAATGGAAAACCTGACAGACAGTGAAGTATGAGCACACTCCAGAGCACCTCTGCTGCTGCTCTGCTTGCAGGCAGGATGGGAGCTCTTTCCTTGCAGCCCGTGGGAGCCCTGCCTGCAGTGGAGGCGTCGTGGGATGGCGTTTTCAGCTGGGCTGAGCAGGACTGTAGCCACTTCCTCTGCAATTACATAACTGCAGACCAATTTTCAATGCTACAGCACATGTAATATGTAAAACAAGGCTATTATGGTTAGTGTAACTTTATCAGGACCCAAAGGAATCTCTGGGAAGGGAGGCTGCTCTTCTCTCTTAGTCTGGGATGTGGGACTTGGCACTGAAGTATCCATGAGGAAGATCTCTGCTCATCTGGGAGTCCTGGCTTAGAGGACTTGACTTGCTGGTTGTCCACGCAGTGTCAGGAGATGAGTGTGTGCCTGGCAATGTCCTCTGCTACACCAGTTGGTTTCACTGATGCTGCTCACTGGCTGCACTTGTGAGCTAGGAGAGGGACATAGGCCACAGCTCTCAATTCCTGGGGATGCACTGGTTTCCCTGTTGGAAGCTCCCTCTTCTCATATTGAGGGCTTTTTGAGTGAGGCTTCTGGCTCTTCTTGGGGAACACAGCACCCTTTACTTAACGGCATTGCTTTCCAAGGTTGAGTAAGTGGGTTTATTTGGTACCACATGGGGCCTAGATTACTTTCATGGTTAACTGCTGCCTCTTGGCTAAAGGAGCACTCTTAAGGTGTTCTAAGTAGAAACAGAGAAATATGATTTCTTGCAATTCGTGGACCAATCTTGTACCTTTATATCCCTTCTGCCATGCCTGTTTTTGCAAGTTGCATCGATTTTTAGTCACCTTTCTTTAGCATTGGTGGGGCTTTTGTTTTAAATTTTGTAAAGATCACCATTTCTATCTTGCATCTGTTTTTTGCTGTTCTACCTCTTTTTCTAGGTCCTTGTCTTCCTGATCTCCCTTTATACACAGAGGGGAGCACGTGCACTGCTAGCAAATGTCTCTGAGCATTAGTATTAGCTTGTAAAAGCTGGCCAAACCCAGTACATTTCTGTTTATTCTGACAGATAAGTGGCAATCTAGCAGCTTTCTAGGTTTCAAATGTGGCTGTAGCTCTACACCAAATTGCAAATGCAGTTTCCTGGTTTGCTTTTGAGTTGTCAATAGCTTTGCATCCACTGGTCAGATGTGCTGCCAGACACAGTAACTGCCAACATTATGCTCTGTTTCAGGTGCAATTGTGCGTGTTGGGTTTCTTTAGAAAGTGAGATTTTTTTTTTTTCTTTACATAGCATTTTAAGAGCGTGTAGCTCATCAGATATGATGCAGGACTTGATTTCTGCTTGTGCACCCAGCCCAGCCTTGCCCTGCTGTTTGCTCTGAGAAGCTACTTCAGTTCTCTGTGTTTCCACTTCTTCCCAGTGTGGCCATGTATTTGGATTTTAAGCTTTGTAAGAGACCAAAGTCATGATATAAAAAGTAAATCCTCCCTTATACAGCAGCCCCTTCTCTTGATCAGTCCTTGAGCTGTGCCTGGAATTTGAGGAGGAGAAACAAACACTTCTGTAGGTTGAACACTTTCCTCTAGCACCGCTGGCTTTATCCCAGAGGACAGGTTTAGGTGAGTGGCCGCCACTAAATACCTGGGACAGCTTGACTTGCTGCTTCTGTATGCACCAGTGTTCATAACTCTTTAACAAGGAGAGCCAAGTTTAAGGAAGGACCACCCCAAGCCCCTTTTTCAAAAACAATGGTGTGTAGCCTTCAGTGTCCATTCTGAACGCAGCACTGCCTTGCCATGTCTTTCTGGCTCCAGCCCAGCAGCAGAGGATACTTGATCCTCTTATGATTCAGTTCCCGTCCTGCTGCAGTTTCTGCCCAGTGTACGTACTAATGCAGACAAACACAGGCCATCTGAGGAGGCAGGGTGGGTGATTTGGAATTTTTGGCTAGGAGTTACTGGAAAGTTGTTTAATGTCGTAAAAAACAGTGTTTGTAGAAGTTTCCTCTCCAAACAGGGACAATGCTGGCAAAGCAGAGATGCTTTTCTCCTTCAAATGCTTGCAGCTTGGGGCTGGAGAAGGGCTTCTCTGGGCAGGCAGAGGTTCAGAGCTGTCTGTGTGGAGAGTAAGGATGCTCAGTGGCACTTGCTTGTCTCCCTGCAGCAGTGTCTTTGTCTTCAGACTTTTTGGAGGCAGTGATCAAGGCTGGTTGTTCTCTTGCTTTGTTCTGCAACAGTATAAGCAAGCATCCTGTTGGTGCATCTGGTTGCAAAGGGTGGGTTTTATTTTAAATTTTAGCTGTCTTGGAAGCTGCTGTCTTTGGAGGGAGCCTGGGTGCCTTGTTTTAAAGCAGTCAGTGGAAATGGAGAATTGATAGGAGGAACAGGGACATCTACACTAATCCAGGTTCTGTGCTGGCTCCATGGGAAGCCTGGGGCAAGCTTAGAGCAGAGAGGTAAAACTGGATGTGATGATTTGCTCTAGCCAAGTTCTCCTGGAAAATCATCTCCTTTCTGGGAATACAGTGCCTGACCAACCCTGCAAACAGGCACTCCCTTTTCCAGTGGCCTGTTTGCAAAATGTTGAATGGATGGAGAGAATTTACACTTGCACCAGAAACAGCCGGGTCAGCAGGAGATGAGGAGGAGCCCTCCCTCCTCTGCTCTTGCCCTTGGGAGCCCAAGGGTGGGGTGACACTGTCTAATGACTTTAGCAGATGTAGTAAGCTGGAAGCAGCCCTTGACAGCCTATCCTGACCTCCCTGATGGTTGTTTTGTAAGCTATTTTCTGAACCCCTTTTTTCTTGCCTTTTTTCTAATGTGGTTGAAATTTAACTCTGTGCCTCTGCAAGGATAAGGAGGATGGTAGCTGCTTTCTTTTTCTGGCTGTATTACTTTCAGCAGTCAAAGCATGTTGGTATGGCTGAAGCCCTCATTTGATTTTCCACAATTTAACTTGCATTTACTGTGCCCAGAAAGGAATCGTGCCACAACATTTCTGAAGCAGTTACCTCTGAGCTGCAGTTCAAGGCTGCCCTGTACATAGGTTTGAATAATAAGGGAGTTGGGACTGAAGTTCCTAGACTGGCCTATTGCTTGAGCATCACCACACCAACATCTCAGCTGAGCTTGGGATGTTGCTGCATAAAACAAAATGCTTGAACTATGAATGTTTTGTAATATTTATGTTGCTATCTTGTGATGTCTAAATGGCTTCCTCTGCCCTACTTAGTAACTTACATTGGCAATTGACGTTTGTTTCTGTTTAAGAGCTTGGAAAGCAATTCTCTGTGTTGGAACCAAAGCAGGGCTGTTATTACTCTGTTTGTTTTGTAGTTGTCCTCTATCACTGTGGAAAATGAGGTTGTTCTCCACTGCCACCTCTGAAATGCCTATTGTTTTGTGACTGTGCAAAGGGATTAAGGTGGACCCCTGCTTTTCTGCTGGTACAATTCATTCCAACCGTGTGACAAGGAGAGCAGTGTCCCTTTAATTGTGCTGTGACATTTCCATCTCTTCTGGGAAGCTCTTCTGCATTTCAAAGACATCCTTGCTTGGTTTTCCTTCGCCCAGCTTTGAATTGCAGTTGGTATTTGCTCTGCCTCCTTGATGACAAGCTCATTAGGAACATTTGAAATATGGCTGTCTGCTAAAACTCTGCCCTTTGCAGTGCCTCGTTCTGCTGAAGCTTTCCTGGGGCACCTTCAGGCTGTTCTGGAGCTCTGCTGCTGGGGATGTTTTGCCTGTTGGGATGGAGTTGTTGACTGTGGCTTGTGTTATTTGGGTCCCACTTGAGTTGGGAGCAGTTCAATGTTATACTTAAGTGGCCTTCAGTGTATTTATAAAGCCTTGCAAAAGTTAACTAGTACTGGTGTTCCCTTGGGTTCGTAATTGAAGGTTTCAGAGTTGTAAGAAATGAATTACTGTTTTCCAAGCAACACTGCCTCATTTCATTCTCCTATAGAGGGAAAAGTATGATTAACAAGTAATAGGGACACAAAAGATGTCATGGGATTATATTTCTCTAAAGCATTCTCCTTTTTAATACCACTTATCAGATCCCTTTTATGTAGTGTTCACTTTTAAATAGTTTTAAAGAAACATCTCTCCAGATTAAGACATGATAAAACAACTTCCAATTTGAAACTGTCCCTCTAGAACATATTTTTTCAAATGTTTTGGGCTATAGTGTGTGGTTTATATTCATTTTTCTAGTCCTCCTTGCATTGTTTGTGTTAATCTTGGGCAACTGGTGTTCTGACAGGGCTAGTTCAATTATGTGGTGTTTTTTCCATTTTGTGGAGACATCTGAAGTCCAACCAATTTGACTTTTGCATTCATTTGCCTTTTCTTTAGCTGATGTCATGCCTCTGTGGGACAACTCTCCCACACCTCCAAATTTCTCAAAGCTCGGGAGAAGGGTGATTGCTGTGAATAGGAAGATTCCGAATAAATTATTCATCTCTTGGGCTGGGTTTTTTCCTTGCTGTCTTCTAAGCATCCCACTGAAATAAACAGGTTCCCTTTTCAACTGCCTTCCACCTGGCTTGATGTGGAACAATATACTACCCAGTTAATTGTAGTTAGACCTCCAATCTAGCTGTAGATTAGAGAACATCTACATTTCTCTAGTTTCTCAAGAAGTGGGAATTGGAGCTCAACGGGAGGAACTCCCCTGACTCACAGGTGCCAGCAGAGCAAGCCCACTTGCTGGGGCCAAGCCTTCACACAGGCAGGACTGAAAGAGGTCCCACATGGTGCTAGGTCAGCATGTGAGGAGACTTATTTTTGTCTGCAAACCACAAGAAGTATATTTCAAAGGGAAAAAAAAAATCAATGTCAGCCCTTGCAAAGATTGTTTCTCATCTGCATCTGTTTTGATTTCTCCATATCCAAGGTGCTGAGACCCCTCAGACCTCCTCAAGGAGCAGGAGAGGGAACAAGCCTGTCTGGACTTCATATTTGCTAGCTGTGGGCATGAAATCTGTTGCAGGATTTCTGAGACTGCCCTGTTAGTCTGTCTGCTGGGGAGAGGGTGGGATGTGACCACTGAAACCACAGACTTGAAGACTTAGTTGTGCATAAAGGCACTTCAGCTGCAGACAAACAGGGCACATCGGTAAGAGTGGAGAAGCCATGGCACAGGCTTTGCTACCTTTAAGTTTGCCATACAGCACATCTAGGTACTCCTGAATAGTAGGGTATCTACCAGGCCTCTGAAAACTTCAATTCTGAAATTTCCAGCTGCCTGCAAGTTCCTTTCTCTTTCCCTTCTCATTTAATCTTGCTCTGCCAAGACTTTATGCTCAGGCAGATAGTTAAATTCCCCATTTCTCCTGCATACCCTGTTTGGAGCCCAGGATGGCAGGCTGAAAAGGAAAAAAATTTACGTAGTATCCCCTGTTGGAGCCTTTACTCCTTACCTCCTCTGTTTATGCAGTCACTGCCAGTTTTGGGACCCTGAAACCTGCCCCAAGAAAATGTTTCCAAGGAAAATCTGCTTTTCATATTAGAATGCATAAACTTTCTAATGATTGAGTTTTGTATATCAGCCAAATAGGTCACCAGCTCAGCAGTGCTGCAAGAAACTACCTGGGGCCAAGAAGATACAAGTATATTGCTGAGGCCTTCCAATGAGTCCCATAGTTACCCTGTGAGCTACATTCCTTTGGATGTGACTGCTTTTAAAAAAAAAAACCAACCAAAAAAACCTAAAAATTTGTTTATTTTGAATTATTTCATAGGTTTTTGTTATATCAAAGTTTCTTTTAAGAAAGCAGGTCAATGAAATGTCTTTAAATAAGCCCCTAAAATACTAAATTTAATGCATAATGACTGACGTTTTCTGCCCTTTGTTCTAGTTAATCAAGACAATAATTATACACAAAGACTTTGGCTCTTGTAGTGACTTTCAGGCCTGTTTTTCAAAGTAAGAAAAAGACTGATGGTGCATTTTTGTTGTGTCAGATGAGGACAAGATTAATAAAGGATGGAAGAGATTTTTTTCTTCCCCAAGCTGCACAGCAAATAAGCAGTTCCAATAATACTTTGGCTGCAAAATGGAAGCTGTAATCATTAGCAGACGTGTTTCAGTTACGACCAGAAACATAACTCCATGCTTTTGGTTTTCATGTTAAAAAGAGTTCAGTTTTGCCACAAACCAGTTTCTTGTCCATCTTCAGAGTTAGCAAAACCTATAGGAGTAATTGCCTTGCTTAGGAGCTTCATAATACAATAAGATTTAGGGGGTGGCATGACAGACGGGTGCATGTTGGCTCTTCCTATCCACCCGCTCAGGCTGGGACATCAGACTTTTCTGGCATTCCTGATGGAGAATTTAATTATTTTTCTGGTGGAAAGATGTTGGCTCACATCTGGATTAACCAAAGCAGTTCTAGAAGAGGCAACAGATGAGATGCTTTCTCTTGGAGCTCTGTTTTACTGGCTGGCTTCTCCTTACTACATTTATTGGCAAGTTTGGTTTTTTGTATCTTGATACAGTGTGACTTCATCTGAAAGTTGCACGTGCAGTGGGACATCGCTTTGTTTCACATGAAGCTGGACTGCAGTTGTACTGGCAACGTAGTCGAACTTCATCTTGGTGATAACAGCAAGTATTTCCCAGACCTCGCTTGAGTCTGTATCTCCTATTCCTCCCTGCAGTGGGAATGTGTGCTGGGATGCCCTAACGTGTTGCTTTGAAAAGCTGTTGTAATTCAGTCGCAGAACTGCCTCCAGCTGATCTCTTCCTCTCTCCCATCACATGCACACCTTTTCTGGTAAGCATGCTGGTGGGATGGACTGTAATGCAATCCTGTCTCCTAGCTCCTTGAGGGTAAGGGCAGTGCTGGGTGCACTTGTGCTGCAGACTGAGCTTCCCTTTGCTCCTTTATTAATAAACTTGCCATGTTTGTTTAAGAGTCCCAGACTGGTTTGGTACTTGGATAAAAGAGAAAGTTGTTTTCTTGTTATTAGCCCAGCCTGACTAGCCAGACCAGTGCTGACAGGCACACATCTGTGCTGATGAGGGCAAGGTAACACCTTCATGATTTGATGTCCAGGTCTTGATGTGCAGCTCTGGAGGCACTGTGCTGACTCTCAAACCGTGACCATATGTGCAGGTGGAATGTATCCTTTGTAAATGATGATAGCTCCTAGTGACAAAACCTGGCAGGTGAAATGACAAATTTCAGTGGGCTGAAACTGAAATGAAATTAAACATGATCACTACTCAAACACAATGAAAGTGATGGGGAGGGGTGTGCAAGGTAAGTCTCCATGCAGTGGTGACCCTAAGATTGGAAGAACAGCACCTAACATTAAACCTGAATTGCTGGCTTGAACACTGGGAAGTTCAGAAATGGCACTTCAGTCTCCCACATGGACTTTCATAGCTTTTGGATGTTATTGGAGGCCTCTATGCATGAGGAAAAGTAGAGCTACTTGGAAAGACTCAACCCATTCATCTTAACTGAGTATTGCTGGAGATTTAGGATAGGTAATGTGAACCTGGCAAGGTCCATCACTGACCATTGAAACCCTACGATTAAACTCAAGGCCAATTTATTCAGTGTCCCGGAAACCACTTTGAAGAGTCTGCGCTTTTGGGTGTCCGCAAGGGCAAGACTGCACACACTCGTGAGAGAGAAGGTGAAGCTTGCTTGTTTGCCTGAAAACAGGATCAGGAGTCTGAGGGAGAGTTCCTTTGAGGTTTTGTTCTTAATTCTGACTAAAATTCTTTACTGTTACCGAGAAGGAAATGCTCCGCAGAGTATGAAGAATCAAAATTACAGGATGGCTATATGCTCAGGGTGAGCTTGCAAATTATTCCCTTGCTTCAAGTAGGCCTTCTGTGACCAAAATGTCCTTGAATAAAAGTAAAATGACCAGAAATAGGATGCTGTGTTCATTGCCAGGCAAATGGGATAACTGAGTCCTGTAGAAAATGCCTCTTTTGCTCCTCCTGAATACAGCAAGTAGAACTGGTTCCTGTACCAGCTACAAGTTAAATTACACACTTGGTCATTCCAGATGTCTTTGTATTTTTAGAGCTGACTATGTGCTTCCTGGACTGTTAGCCTGTTGGTTTTAAAATAAGAAGTGAGCTTCTGGGGTTGGCGTGTGAACCTTTCCACTTAACTGAGAACTGGGAAGTTAAGTATTTCTTTCACAGAAGTATCCAGGTTTGAGTGTCAGCCGCATGAAAGGGTGTTGCTTTCCCTATGCCACCCCAGAGCCTCCCCGGCAAACAATCCTGAGCAGAAACCAACATGCCACAATAAGGACACTGCCTGCAGAGTGTGCATGTGGGTTCTTGGGGTCTGAATGGTTCTGGGCATGTCTTGCATGATCCCTGCTGACACTGGTTTAAATTTGGCTCTGGATACTGGGAATTGTTGTCTGGAGACATTTGAGGGGGAAAAGCTGATGGTTTCAGAGAAACTTGCATTGCAGATGAGTCATAGCCACCCTTTGTAATGCTGAACAGATGCCAGTGTTGAGACCTCCTTGCATGGTGCACTTGAGTTGCACGAGGGCCTTTTTCCCACTGATTATGTGCAGACATGGCAGGGGCTGAGTGCTTGGGCATGCACTTGCCCTTGGCAAGTCATGAGAGACACTTGCCAGTGTCTTGGAGGCACTGCAGTGACAGGAATTGAAATAGTGACTGGGCCAAACTCACCTGTACCTTAGCCATGGCTGTAGGCTGCCAGATGAGCCACTCTGACTTCTGTAAACAAACTATGCCAGGTCCTTGGTATGTCAGGAAAACAGTCTGCTACAGCTGATACTTGCCTAAACTAATAATTCTTCTCCATATTCTCACGTTATGTAATCCTTCCTCTATTTCTTCTTTACCTCTTATTTAAGCAGACTCCTGAATGGACCACTTGAGTGGCCCCAGGTAAATTTGGTGGAAGCTTAAATGCACATGGGGGGAAGATCTGAAAGAAGAATAACTGAGTGCAGGTGGAGATTAGTGACTTCCTTCCTGGGTATCATTTATTCTGCGATGTCTCTAGTTCCTTTTCACTGATCTCTTATACCTTTCTGTCGAGAACCTAATGTGATTAATGCTTTTTTGTGAAAGCTAAATCCTCCTCTAATTTCTCCTGTCAAGAGCACGTTCTAATCTAAGGAAATGTAACACAGCATGTTCCTCAGTTTAAGGAAATCAAAATCCTGTGTTTCTTTGGGACTGGAGTTCTACCTTAACCTTGACAATGTGATGCCAAGGCATTTTTCTGTAGCTGTAAAGCTGTGCCGTCATCAGGTCTTGGTGGATGGACTAGAACTGCGCTTACAAGGTAGAGCTCTGGAGTCACACAGTCCACTGGTATTTAGTGTCTGTCTTTTGAGTTGGCAGGAAAGAGCCTCAGTTGCTGTAGTTGAGCCTGACCTGGATTGGTAAATACAGCCATCACTTCAGAAAGCAAATTTCACAACTTTAGTCACCCCTTTTCTACTGGAGCTGTAGCTGAGGTCAGAACTACTTATCTTTGGCTTCTGAAGCTGAACAGTCCCTCTTTCTGGGAGAAAGTGACCCAGTGAGGCAAGTTCCCCTGAATGCTCACCAATGGCCAGCTCACATTTGAAACACACAGCTTCTATTTGTGATACAACAAATAGCTAAAGAACAGCAGAAGACAGTACAGCTAACAATGTAAAGTAGCTCAGGAGCTTTTATTTTGGTGCTACATACTCCTTTGTAAGGTATCTGTAGCCTTAGAAATATCCAATTTGTAACAAGTCCTTTGCATGTTTTTGGGGAATATAGAGAGAACATCCGTTATGAGCAAGCCACTGTTTTCTTCCTTTTGAGATTTTAATGTGGGATAAAAAAAGAAAGATATACGAGTGATTCATCCTGCAGGCTGTAGTGTTAATCCCATGAAGTTTATGTGAGCAGTGTGTGGCCAGCATCCTTGAAAACAGTCCAGGTGCATTCGTTGTGGGAGGTGCTGTGTGGCCTAAAGGCAAAGGATGGTTAAAATCGACTTCTTTCTTGATGTCTGCTACTCAGCTGTATCCCTCTGTCATGCCCTCATCTCTGTTCCTTAATTTTTCCTTCTTGTGCTCTCTGCTGTTGGTGTTCACTTACAGTATGGAGGAGGAAAATGAGTCGCAGTGCTGGTCATGTTTTCCATCTACCTTTCTCCACTCTTTTGCGGCTTTCCATTCAGGAATGCCAACACTGAGACAGTGATCAACTGGTTGACTGGACTTGTACAGTTTTGCCAGTGAGTGGGTCTGGATATCAGCTTTGTTCAAGTCAATAAGTAGTCTGTGATCATTCTATTTCTTACAACTGGGTGCCCAACTGGGCATGATATTTGTGTGCACCTCTCCATCTCTCAGGCTGGGCCATATCAGGTTTTTGTTTGGTTGGGTGTTTGTACAGCTTCATAATCTTCCCTGAAACGACCGAGCCATGCCTCCTGTCCCATGCACATGCCAGAATATTGCGCTGGAATGGCACATGGTGACCCAGGCTGTGCAGTTCAAAACCAGCAGGCAGGCAGATGGACCCAGCTCCGTTTGACAGCTCACTGAATGCATAAGGCAGCAGTAGCCAGGAAGCTCTGGAGTGCGTAGGAGGCTGACCACTGTTACGCAGCTATCCTGTTTTGTTTTGTTTCTCTGCTGCCCAGGGCTGGAGAATTTGGAAGTGGATGCTGGCAGAAGTGAAGCCTTCTCACAAGACTCTTACTCTGTGCTTGGAGAAGTGAAGTCACGTTGTGAAGTCTAAATCCATGGTGGAATTTGATGATGTTGGTTTAAGGGGTTCAAGAACAATGGCAGAAGTACATTTTAAAAATAAAAATGTAAGGTGTTGACTAGTCAAGGACTGTTGAGATACTAGTGGAGTCTTTTGAGCAGGTGCTTTCAATTTGTATTTGGATGTTTGTCTGTCCTCTTCTGTTTCAAAGCAGTAGTATTTTGGTGGTGGAATTTTGCCCAAAAGTGTTCAGAAATTACTATCTGAAGGCTGATAGAAAGGATTTCAGAGGCAGAGGGCTTTACAGCTTGACCAAACAGGGGCTGAAGAACTGGCAGCAGTGCAACCTCGCTATTTCTGCTCAAGACTGGTTTCTGAATAGGTGGCAGCCACTCTGGAAAATCCAAGTACAGTTCCTTGTGAAAATGAGGAGCAGGCTTGGGATGAGGTGGGAGCAGAATACCTAACCTCCCTTCAAAAAACTGGAGTTTTCAAGCTCTCACCTTGTCATGAAGTTGCTGTTTCCCAAAACCGTATCTCTTCTGTGGTGCAGAAGGTCCTTGGTGGGCAGCAGTGGTGTGAAATGATCAGTGTTTGCTCCAGTTTACTCTGTGTTGCATTTTGTAGTGCATTCTGCTGATGATTCTCACTCTTTTATTAGCTTTCTATAGCATTCAAAGGAATAAACTGTAAATGTCATATGGCTCCTGAACTACACTTAAACAGCTACACGTGGGTTCAAGATGAGAAATTAGGTTCCCAATCCAGACTTTCCCAAAATAGGAATGTGGGTTGTGTTCTGTCTAGTTTTTTTGTTTTGAATAGGAGACTTTTGGTTAATGTCAGTCTTGGAGGACAGGAAAACCATCAGATGTCACAGGATCCCAACTGCTCTTTGTAGAGTGACTGCAGCCAAAGACACTGGAGTGTTGGGTTTCTGCTGAATTTGAGTGATTTCTTAATCATGTGGTGGCAGCATCAGGATTTCCTGGCAAAAAAAAAATGGATGGTAAGCAAAAACTAATGTCCTAATAGTAATTTGCAAAAACAAATAATATTTCCTAAGGTGAATGCAGCTATTGGAAATTTAACTTGTAGCTGTCCTTCTGCTTTCAGCTTCCAAACCCCTACTGAAACCCTGACTTTCCATTGGCATTTTGGGGTGCACCATCCTCTTTCCCTTCAGCTTCTACTCTCTTCTGCTTTTTTTTAGCGTTTCTACTACTTTAGCCCCCAGTAATCTACCTTGAGCATCATCATGGATTTGGTGCCTTTCTGTGGAATATGACAACTTGTTTGTGTCCTTAGTCCCCAAGGCTGACTGAACAGCCTGCTGGCTGTTTGGGCAGGGGCAGTACATGTACACATATAGAGGCTGGGGCTCTCTGTAGAGAAGGGAAGTAGCTGCTTCTCCCTGAAGCTGAATGATCTGAAGTGTCCCTCAAGGACAGAGCTCACTGTGAAGTGACTTCTTTTACTGTGGCATGTATCCAAGCCACTGTGGAAGATCCAGGCATTTCTACTGCTGGCTTTGGCATGCCAAGAGTGAAATTCTTTGAGCTCAGAATGTTCTTCTTCCCTCCCCTCTTCAAAGGCTGCAAAATTTTAAAAAAACCCAAAACAAAACCTGTGAGTGGAGACAGGTATTATTGCTGGTTCCCTCCTGTAACTAGTATATGTGGTATTCAGAAAAGAAAGTAGTCTTTCTCCCCCACCCATTCCATATGATACCTCTCTATCCCTTCAAAAACCTGGATGTTTGGCCTAATGGCTTCTGGCTGAAATTTCCCTTGTAGGACAAGCTGGGCTCAAGCTATTCTTCCACAATGCCCTTTTCAAAATTCTCCAGAAAGTGGAGTAGCTGTGTGCTGGCAGGCCTCCTCGCAGCTGCAGCTCCAAACCCGAGGAGCAAACGGGCAGCTGGACGGTCTGCTGGCAGCAGGTATTGCTCGAGCAGCAACCTCCTGACTTCAGCCTTGCAGGAGCTGTGGTTATGCTCTTGGACTGCATAGCCAGAGAAAAATTAAGATCCTGATGGAAAACTTCTTGGAAGACTGAAACTACTCCTGCACATCTGTCCTCCTTTGGAAAAGGTATTACATGCTGAAGTTATGAAATATTGTCGGAGGGTAAAGCGCTCTCTGCTCGCCAAAGATCCAAGAGCATCTAAAGTGACTGTACTTGGGACAGCAGCGAATTGCAAGGTTCGAGGAGCCAAGTACCATCTTCTCCAGCTGTGCAGGGAACACAGGAGCAGGACTTTGCCAAAGACAGTAAGTTGATACCTACTGGCCAGGAGTTGATATCACTGGCCAGCCTCATCTAATTTCATATTAACGTGAAAAACAAAGATTTATTCGGACTCAGTGTGCCTGGTCTCACAAAGTGAAGTGGCACATGAAGACATCTAATTTAGTGTACAGCCCTCTGCAGTCCAAGTTTCTGTGCACTTCCAATTAATTTATTATTGTAGATGGTATGTACCCATTTGGAATCCTCCTCTATTCATATTTAAAATTTGATTGTATTGTTAAAGCAGTGAGAACGTCAAGGGTTTTGGGGAGGGTTTTTGTACTGACTAGCCTAGCTTTGATGTACTTGCCAAACATCTGTGTGCTTTCTATATATTTTCCTCTTGCTTTCAGAAAAAGGATGGTTGCATTTATTTGTGGATGAAATACTTTGCTAGGAATGGCTGTAAATCTGAGGAGTTGAAAATTGTCAAGTGAGCTTATAGACAATGGTAACAGAGAATAAGGAATTAAACCTGGTATGCAGTCTGGAAAAATTAAAATTCTTCAGAATATTTTTTTCCTTTCCTCCTGCTGCTATGGGGATATCTAAAAATTGAAAATCCAGCAAAGGTTCTGATTTGGAAACTTGAAACCACTGCAAAGTGTGAACGTTCTGGCCAGACTAGCACAGGGAGGGCTGGAAGATGCTGCAGTCAGGCTGTGCTGCATGGACAAGAGCTCTCTGCTGGTAGAGATGTCTGTTCTCTTCTTAAATATCCCAGTGCCCCATCAAATTATTCCTGATTTACATGAGCAGTGATGTAACTTGTATTTACTAATGTTAAACTGGACATTCATGGTAGACAGTTGAAAGTTTTACTCCTAAATCCATGAAAAAGCTATCGTGTATAAACCCAAAGGCCTGTTACATTTCATTTGGGTTTGGCCCTTAAACTCTGACTCAGTGTAAATTTTCCTACCTTCTTCATGGGCCAGTTACAAAGTGACTAAAAAGTTCTGATGTTTAAGGAAATGGATAATAAGGGAACTCCATGTTGTATATCTTTTCATTTTCTCATTAGATGATACCGTCACTGTAATAGCAATTTATAATATTTCTGTTCCCTTAAAAAAAAAACCCAACAACACGTCTTAGAAGAACTTGAAAACCACAAAAAAAAAAAAACCCTTGAGAAATGGGCTATTTGCAGCCCTGTGACTCTGGAGAACAGACTCTCTGGAGAGTTACCGTGTCTGGAGTGGCAGCAGCTTGATTCCAGATGCACAATATGATTGAAGTACTGGACTTTGAGGTGGGAACTGGACTTGCACATTAAGTTTCATCTGTCGATCTGGTTAGACTGCTCAGGATGCTGTGACACTGATGACCAAGGGCTGTCTTTGCTTGCAGCTGGCTTTCTGTAAATCCAGCCTCTTACTGAGCATTTCATTGTGATTCAGAGTAAGGATGCTTTTGGCACGTTTTCCACACTGGGATTTAGATAAACTGAGTGAGAATATCAACCGTTCAGGGCTGTTTCACAAGTCTCATTCCCAGGGATCTCCATCTGCCATCCTGGGGAGCTGCTGGAAGTGCTGTATCAGTGCTCCAGAGATGAGCGTCTCTGGTGGCTGCAGCGGTGCTCAACGAGCATCAGCTCAGCCAAGGAATGTGCCCTTAACATGGCCGGGGTGCCCCAGATGTATTTCATGTATTGGTACAAAGAAGAGCTGTCTGATCTGCTGTGAGTCTCTCCAGCCACGCGTGTGTTTGGCTTGGACACCATCGTTCCTGCTCTCGGAGCCGGAGTGTGTGTTGGCAGCGGGGAATCGTTGTTGCAGAGTAACTTCAGGCACAGAGGAGTCAAACTGAAGTTCATTTTGTTCCTTTTCTTCAAACTTGCTTGAGCGAGCAGGGGGTGCGTCAGCCGCTTTTCTTATTAATCAATACCTCATCTCTTTTGCAACAAGTGCTTTGCTGTATCTGAATGAAATGTCATGCTCCTGAGACTTCTGGCTCTGGCTAAAGACAGGCAGGCATGTCACTTGCTTTTGATTGATCTCATTTTAAATGCTATAGCTACAGGCACAGAAATAATTATCTGAGGTTACACTTTTGCATATTTATTTTTGTTTTAAAAATAAATATAGGAAAAATCACTGGTCTGCTGTAACGATACTTCTCAGAAGCTAAAGGCCAAAAAGACCTAATGCAGCACTTAACTGTGCAGCAAAGAGACATATAACTTAAGGTATGCTAACAGTGCTTGAGGGAAGGACTGTGGAGATCCTTTACGCTTAACTTCTGTTGCTGCTTGTTAACTTCACAACTGGATCGAATTACCAACGTTTCATCAAAGGTACAGTGGCTTCACGCAGCAGGTAAGAAATCCCTCGAACTTCAACCTGAAACCATTCCCTGACCCTAGTCTAATGTTTAGGCTGGGTAGGTAAGGTATATTTTAAGTTTCTTTGGGCCAGAAGTGCCTTTTCTGCTGCAGTCATAAAGGCTTCATCTTGCTTTTTCTTTCTTTCTTGCCATGCAATACCTGTGCTCTTTGCACATCCTCACTGAGTTTGGAGAGGAAGCAAATACAGTGGTGTTACCTCACTGTTTTGAAGCCTGTGTAGCTAATTTCTAGGACCTCATCTGGAAAAGCTGCTCTTCTTTACTGGCTCTGGCTCAGAATTTGAAAACTGAGCTGCTAATAAATAAGCACAGGCTCATCCAAAGGCCTGAGACATAGCTGGAAGGAAAAGGGAGGGAGGCTGGAAGTGACAGTGCAAAGCTGTGATGAGTTAAAGGCCTGATGGCACCATGATGAAGAAGCAAGTGGTTCCTCACAGATGGGGGTTTTATCTCTTAAAGATGTTGCTCATTCCTTGGCTCTGCTCCTCAGCTGAGCAAAGTGCTTAAGCCTGCAGTTGCCTAGAACATGCGGTTTGGGGCAGTTCACTGTTTTGCTGCACTACAGCCTACTCAGATAATCCAGGTCAAAAAAAGCTTCCTGTTTTTATAAATAAGTAAACTGCTGGGGGAACCTTTTTGAAATTGTAAGAATAGAGGTGGAAATTGCTTGAATGATGAGTAACTCCATTCCTTTGTGGTGGCGAGAAAGCAGTGCTGGAAAGGACCAGAGGTGCGTCTGGACAGGAGACAGACCAGAAACAAAGAAACCACCTCTCTGCTTGAAGACAGATTCAATTTCCATTTGCTCCTTTGTTGTAGGGGTGTGCTCTGCTGATGGAGAGCCAAAAAGTGAAGCTGAGGTGGCAGAGAAAAATTAGGAAAAATAACACTAATTAGACAAGTGTTATGAGGTTGTATCTTTCAACTTTCCTGTCACATAAATTTTCAACAATTATCTTGGGAAGCAGGTTAGATGCCTGTAGGGTAGTGCCTCAGATATTGATGGCCAGTGCTTATGTTTCTGGAGTAGCCTCTATATGTAACTTCAGCTGTGGAAAAAAGGTCTTCCTGACAATGAGTGGTCTGGTAAAGGTTATTAGCATAGTGTGGGTGAGCCAGGTGATGTGGCATTAATGGCCTGTGAGATGCAAGAGGACAGACCAGATGTTGAATCTCCTTTGAATTTTCATTTCCCTTCAGCTTGATGTGCGGACTAGCAAGTAAGCACATATCTCAGCATTGAGATGGTGTATGCTGGTAGGTGACCAACAAACCTAGCTGCTTGTGGAACAGAGAATCAAGTTTTCATTGTAGTACCATGTAAAGCTTGACTTCCAAATTTTATTAAAACAGTTCCAGTTATTGTTTGGCATCTGGATTAACCTGATCATTAGCAGGACAGATTGGGAAGGCTGCATGTGTTGGTACTGTGCAACCCCGCTCATTGACTTGAGCAATTGACAACAAAAGAATCAGCCAAAGAAAGCATGGTCTCCATGAAAATGGCTTGTGAGCACAAAAGAGCTGTGCTATAATTTAACATGGGAGAGAGGAACATCAGGAGGATGTTGAACCTTCAGGTAGCGTTAGTTACTAGCCAGAATACAGACCAAGAAATTCATGCCTCGTGTTAGGAATCTGTGCCTAAGTGGAAGTGATGGTTGTCCTTCCCAAAAATGTGTGGTCTTGGTTGCTTCCTGCAAGCTGCATGGCACGGTGTGTTGCCAAGCTGGAGCCTGAGAATTTGGGGGGATGTCAAACAGCCCACGCAAACAAGGGAGAGGGATAGACATCCCTGAAATGCAATGGGAAAACCCCTTCCCCAGTAGGGATTTAATGGCTACAGGAGTATGCACTTCTCTTCTCCCCAGGTTGGGTTCTTTCCACCCTGTAATCCTTGCCCACATGTGTTGGGAGGGAAGCATGCCAAAGAATCTTCAATTCATTAGTCATCCTGAAGCGTGCTAGAAATCTACTTGGTCTTGCTGGAGGTGCGCTGTTGCATTTACTTTGTTAGCATTGCAGTGAACTCCAGCTCCCTTTCCAAATGCCCTCATAGTCACTAAAAGGGATGTTTTGGAATAAACTTTCAGACCGTACAAGCTTTTGTGAAAACATAGCATTCCAACAATGTAATTAGTATGTCAGCTAACAGACCTATCCAAAGACTTATTTGCTATCCAGGCTGTTATACATTGCAAGAGCCATGCCTCTGTGATCTCTGTTTGTTTTTTATGGCAGTGCCTAAGGCCCAGCTGAGATCAGGGTCCTGTTGTGCTAGACATTTAGGCCCCGTCTCCAGAGAATGGAAGTCTACACAGGGAGCAGACAAAGGAAACGCTGTTCAGATCTGGGTGGTGGAGGAGGGGAAGGGAAGTAACTAAGACTTGGAAACTGGGGAGGGAAAAACTCCTCCCACATGAAGAATTGGTCTGGTTCTTGGCTCTCTTATGGAGAGCTCCCCAAAGCTGGGCCAGCTCCCCAGCTGCAGGACCATCCTCTTTCTCAGTTTGCAGTGGATGTGCAGCCTCTGTGCTCCATCACTGACCTTTCCTAAAGCAAGAAGGGGAAATCAGTGTGGTTTGAGAGAAGGGGAAAGAAAGTAAGAAAAAAATCCCCCCAAAAAGCCATTGATCTGCCAAGAATGAGGTCCTGAAAAGTCCAAGACTGCAAAATGTCTGAATTGAAGGTGTTCTGTTGCAGGTTTTTAGAGTGATTGGAGAATGGCAGGAGATACATGAAAGCATAGCACTTGCAGCAGGCTCTGGCCCGGGGTACTTGCCGGCTGTCCAGCATTTCCTCTTTTGGTAGCCTTGTGCTGGGGAGAGGGAAGGGTTTAATCTAGCATACACTCATAGGGTAAGCCTAAGTGACTCACTGTTGAAAAGATAAACACTGTGCCTCTATATCATCTGTCTAACAGGTTTAGGTAATCCCTTACTGTGCTTCTTATTTAGTTTAAATGGTGCTGTATTGTATAATGCATGTGTGTTTGTAACAGAGGGTCTGCAAATCTCAGCTTTTTGCCCAAGGACAGCATTACTCTTGCCCTTGTTTCGTGGTTGATTTATTCCTAATGGAAAGGAATAAGCCTCACAATGATCTATTTGTCTTTTCTCAGCTCCGTGAAATGAATGGAGATTGACAGCTCTTCTGTATCTCACGTCATTAATTTGCCTTGCTAACCTTTATTTAGTATCAGAAGATCAGCTTCCCTGATTGTTGCCAGCAAATCTGTTCTTAGTGCCTGCTCCAGCTTTGTTTAAGCTTCAGGAGACAGAAAGGAGAGTCAGAAAATGAAAATGTTTATGTATTGGGACTTTGACTTATTGTGCACTTAACGGTGCCTTCCTGGAGGCAGACCAGCATCTGAAACCACCGACAGCACAGCCTTTTTCCATGAGAAAGGTGTTAATAGAAACATTGCTGTTGATGTTCCCATAGCACAAGACTAACTCAGTGAGGTGTTTCTGGGCTCTTGAGACAGTGATTCTCTGCTCTGAGTCTGGACTGCCTTTCCAGTCTGTAAGGAGCAACCAAAGCCTAAAAATCAGTCTTTAAAGTCAATGTCCCAGGTGAGGCAGCCAAGGAAGCTTCACAGAAATCATGTGCGTGGAGCGAAACCCCTGCAGAGGTGCTTAAGCCAAGGTGTAGCCTTTGTATACAGAGGCTAAGCCAGAATGAGTAGAAATTAATGTTTAGTTACTTGGCTGTGTGCAGAGTATTTTCTGTAATATAAGAGTGGTTTTTAGGTCGGGGGGAAGCCATCTTACCTGAGCTTTTTGCCTTGGTAACTTTCCTGTATTTACCTTTTTCTCTTATGCTGCTGATGCACCTTTCTGTTAGAGCTGATGGACCAAGATGACCCAGTTATTCCTGCTTGCTTTTTTCAAGTCTACATGGATAATCTCAGTTACCTTACTCAGTTACCTTACAGATCTTCCTTAAAGACCAATACCCCCTTCTGTTTCACCTGCACAGGCTGTTCTCATTGTCTGGGACTTCATGATGAATAAAAATAAGAGGCAAATCTTTTTCTCAATTTTTTTTTTCTTCCATAATCTGCTCCAAATGGGACCAGTTCAGCTTTGCATTGAACAAAATATAGTAACTAGTCTAAGTTTCTAAATTTTAGAGGAGCCTGGAAGAACCCTTCAGAAAATACTGCGTTTGTAATCTCTTCTGGGGTGTGTCAGTGATACTCTTGCCCATGTATGTCCCTGTTCAGTACAATGTAGGTTATTAATTGGCAGCCCACTAATGCACTGGCTGCTCTCGTTGCCAGCTATTCATCACTCTGGTACTCATTTCCGAAGCTGTCATTTCCTGCAGCCGTGTGCAGGCAGCTCTTTGAGGCTCAGCTCCTGGGGTCACTGCAGAATCACGGCTTGAATGGAGCTCAGGAGAAAGGCAGTGAAGCGGTGTCAGAGAGAGAGCGCAGAGCATTCGGTTTGGCTTGCATCAGTGTTTGTGATAACACACCATCTGGGCTACAATCTCGCCAGATCTAGCTAATAAATAGAGCCAGACAGAAGTTGTATTTAGACAACAGAGCTTCAAGGAACAGCCAGGACGTGGAAATGGCCATTTGTGAGATGGTTATCCGAGTGCTGCAGAGTGGTGCTGCAGCAAGCGAGGTGTCTCTGCTCCTTTAGCAGGAGTACTGTGATTCAGAAGGATCCCACAAAAGCTGTTTGTAAAAGCCAGGGTTTTTAATCTGGTGACTCAGCTGTGCTTCATACTGAACTAATATCAGTTTGATTGCTTTATCCTCAGAGTTCTGCTGGATGTACTGTAGCCTTTGTTCAAGCTTTTGTGTAGCATTGCTCTGTTCTGTCCTGACATAACCAAAGTGTGCCTCAGAGGCAGAAAATGTGTTTTTAAATGAAATATGGAATTCCTGTATGATTTTGACTCCAGCACCTGCACTGCTGTTTGGTACTCTGCTAGGTTTTGTTCCTAGTTCTCAGACTTTTTTTTCTGATTCTGTGTGGTTATGAGGAATTCCCGATAAGCAACTGACACCACATTCTCTACAGACTTCAGAGTAAGAAATTTAAACAAAAGCAACTTTTGTCAGTCTGTATGGGAAGTAAATACTGGCCATTCTTTGCTGCCTGTGAAGACCATTTCCTATCAGCTGGGGCTGGGGGTCTGTAACTTTTTAAACCACTAGGAAGTAATTTGTAATCTTTGGACAAGATTACTATGAGGCCCATTTGAAAGCTTATTCATGTTTTCCTAGAGAAAGGTTGGACACAAAATGTGTTTTCTTTAAGATTAAGTCCTGTGAATGTAAAGGAAATTACTTGTGAGATTGATGGTTGCACCCCGTTGGCTGACCACAGAAAATACAGCCCCACAACTGGTCATGACTAATAGAGTCTCCCTTGGCTTCCAGGGCTGAGCTGCCCATGCCCAGTGGGTTGGAAAGCCATCTGTTTGCATGCCTTCACTGTAACCAGTTGTTCATGGCTCTGGAAAATTTGCTGCAGGCACTGACTGTGCTGGTGTAGTCTTTCCGAAGGCAGTGGATTATTTGTTTCTGCCATGGGCTCGGTTTGCCCACCAAATTTCTGCGTATTCTGCCCTGTCTGCTGAAGTCCTCTTCTCTCTGCACCCCAGCCAAGCCCACTTGTGGCTGGGGGCTTTTGTAAATTACTGATTTATGTAAACATGGTGACAACAGCATCAGTTTGGCAGCTTCATTAAAACCTCAAGTCTGTAGATTTCAATCTTTAAATGATGGGCTGATGGAGAGGAGCAGGGAGGGGGACAAGCTTATGGAAGGTGGGAGATGAATTTATTGCTTAACTTTTCTGCTTGAGCAGCATCTTCATAACAATAGCAATACTAAAGGAGAAATGGGACAGAAGTCCTTTCAGAGAGGAAAATTAATGGTTCTGGGCTGTAATTGAACATGAAGGAAGGAAGGTACCCCAGGAACTTCCCATGATCAGGAAAGTTGTACTGGAAGATGTTAGCAGCAGACAGTATCCTCACGGGTCAACTTCTGGGACCTGCTGAATTAAGCAAAACTTTCAGGAAAGGGAAAGAAGAAAGTAAGTCACCCTGCAGTAACACTTG
Organism: Oriolus oriolus; assembly: GCA_013400235.1. Lineage (NCBI taxonomy): Eukaryota > Metazoa > Chordata > Aves > Passeriformes > Corvidae > Oriolus > Oriolus oriolus. The sequence continues at coordinate 997,748 of VXBT01009500.1, read as the reverse complement.
TTGCCCATAGAGACTTAATGCAGAATTTTTTGTAGTGGCTGTTCAGTCTGTGTGATCTCCACTATCTTACCTTGCCTTGTGGTTACTGAAATCACAAAGAGTTCATCTCTGAAGGATCAGTGTAAATCTGTCACTTCCTAAGTGAAAAAAAGAATTCAAGAGAAGGTGAAAATAGATGTATAGTACAACCAGAACTTGAGGTAAGACAGGAAATGTCAAACAGATCAGATGGGGGAAAAAAGGAAAATCTGTGATCAGTAACCAGGTATTTTCTGTAATAACTGAGTTGGTACTGTGGGTTGGACACACACACAGATGCACTGGGCTATGTGGAATGCAGCTGACGTTGCACAGACAGTTTCACCATTAGGTGTTCACACAATCAAGTAAAGCAGGAAGGGAAAGATTATTTAAAATTTATTTTTAGAAGACATTAGGATGTTTGAGCCTTGTTAAACATTTTTTTTTTTCCAACTTCTCGGGTGCTGACTGACTGTAGAACTGGCTGACTTGACTGCTCTGTGGATCCCCTAAAGTGGGGGGTCTGAGGGTGCTGGCCAGCACCCTGGGCATGTTGGCTGTGTGTGTTTTGGAGTTGGACATGAGCAGGCTTAGCAAGTGGTGCTTTCATCATCTTCTGTCTTGGGGAGCCCAGAGTACTTGACAATTTAAGAGAAGGTGGTGACCTGGAGTATGATGGGACTTGATCTGGGATTTACAGGCAATGTCCAAGACTTTTCCATATCTGTTAATGTAGGTAGTGTGTTGATTCCCTTGCTTTAAGAACACAATGTGTAATTTGTACTGGTTTATGTGATGGCTTTGTGGATGTACGTGCCAATTCTAGAAAACGTGTTTGGCAGATTCCTTCGTTCCAGCTGTGTCAATACACAAATCTGAGGCCATTTTTTAAACAGGGAGGGGAAGCCCCTGAGTAACAATTGGGCCGTAGCAAATAGCTGCAGATACAGCACTTGGAGTCTGTAACTATCAGTTTGTATTACCAGAACACAAAGATAAACTCCGTGCTGTACTTGAACAACTTCCTATACACATAGACGCAAGAAGTCACAAATCTAACAAGAGATAAATATATAAGTTTTTACCAAATGTGTACCTCTGGAAGGCTTGTTGCCTACTAGCTTATAAGATTTGAATGAATACAGTAATGTGGTATTTCCTAGTTGTCTAATACTCGGAATATCCATCGTCTCTGCTAGTGATGTAACCCATAAAGTATTAGAGCTGAGTTGTATATTATCCAGTTTTCTCTTTTCCCATGAACTTTTCCCATGTTCTGATCACTTCTGTTTCTTCCAAAAGTGCGAGGAAACACAGTTCCAATCCCAGCAGAAGACAAGGGTAATTTGTGTTGGAGTGCAGAGGTCAGGGTGTGAGTTTCCACATAGATACATGTGTATTTATGCATATAACGTGATGTGAAACCAACCCAAGCAAGCTGGGTATTTCAGCCAGAATCTGCGATGCACTTTGGGACTCTGTATCAAACACTTATGTACACACCTAGTCAGCTGGTTTGGGTCCAGGAAAAACCTGTGTGGCAGCATTAACTAGCGTATTTATTCACAGGTAGTGGGGTCTCCACGCCAGCCAGCTCTGCAGCCATAGGAACAGCAGCAATGGGATTTGCTAACAGCACAGCTGAGAAGTCTCTGTCTGCAAATGTCACAAGATTGGCAGCAGAAGTGTAGGAAGAAGACAGACTGGAAGCATTAGGATAGCAAATCTAACTAGTTACCTTAATAACCAGTCTTTGCAGGAAGAGTATGTTACAGCACCCAAACTCTGGGATTCACTTCTGTTTTCCTTGTGCTTAGTAACACCTAAAGCAGTGCAAGGACTGCCATTCCCTATGCTGCTGATGAGTCCTAAGCTTTTGCAGTTACTATCAAGTATTGGTGGAGAAAGCAAACTGTGGTTTCAGCTCTTGGCCTTTTGTTCCAGCTTTTAGCTCTGTAAGGCAAAATGCTGTGCTGTTAATAGCCAAAAAACGATATCAACAAATTTCAGCCTTCCAGAAGTCCCCACCTCCTCCTGCTCCCCATTTTCTCCCTCTCCTCAGGAAGCCCTCCAGTGTTGTTTCAGTCAACAAATTAAGCAAAAACTGCTGCAGCCTGTACTCTGATGAGAACATAATTCAGCTTTCAGACCCTCCCTAAGGAGGGAGCAAAAAGTGTTTCCAGGGCAGTCCATGTGTGCATTAGGTTGTCAGGGTTCCAGAGTGATGCTCTTAAGGTCAGGTTCCTATTATGTTTTTGCAGGGACACCTGTAAATTTTTACTTGAACACAAGGCACAAGAGTGTGCAGCCTCTCATCCCCCTTCAGTGTGTACTCTCTTCACTAAATATTAAAACTATTATTCAGTTTTAAATATCGAGGGTAGCTTGCTGAGCAGACTGTAGCCTGTGGCTGTGTGACCACTGTTGAATAAGTGGGTGGTTTCTAAGGTATGTCCTTCAGATGTTGGGGCTGTTGGTACCAGGAGCAAAATGTTTGCTTATTACCTTTTAAATCTTTATTTTCTTTGAAGGAGTGCCCTCTAAAAAAAATAAAAAGGCAGAGTTTCTGTGGTTATAGTTCTTCATCCATTTTTTAAACACTGTGGTAGAAGACCTGTTTCATAACCCGTATAGAAGGTCCAGTTTCCCATGCCGGAGTACCAAGAAAGGAGGGACGAGGATGATCCTTCTTTTTTTGTCTTACATGAAAAAACCAACAGCTCTGCCCTATCACAGCACTGTGGACTCTTGGGGTATTTCAGCAGCAAATTAAAAAAACCTCTTGGAGTTAAGCACTAACTTGGGGTGGTGAGTTTTATTCCTGAGCTCCTAAAGCAGGATTTAGTACCTAGAGTGCAACCACACTAATTGCAAAGTCACAGCTTTCACTCTTGAATGTTAGAGCAATCAGGCACGGACATTTGGGGTTGCAGCACTTCCTGGTGGAAGTGGGGTTTCCCCTGTGAAGCATGCTCTCAGCATGCAGCTCTAGGACGTGAACTGGCTGGAAGGATCATACTACATGGTTGATCTGGAGCCGTAATAAATAAAGCCCATATCTGGAGCCCATAAATATGTGGCACATAAAAAGCTATGAACCTGTGCTGTGGATCTTAATTGTGTTTGAGTAGGATGTCTTCCACAAACATCTTTCTTCCTGGGGCATGTCTTTGGGCCCCACTTTCATCTCTAAAATGAGACAAACATTGCTTCATGGTTGAGTGGTGGCTGCAGTGAAGTCTGCAGTGCACACAGGGTGGGAAACATTATGTGTTTTGAGGTGAAAGCTCCCTTTAATATTTCACCGGCTTTAAAAATTCATCCTAAGATGACAGCCTTAGTCTGCCTTGCAGTGAGTCATTCACAGACTTCTGTACCCTAAACTGCAGTCAGCTCTCTGCTAGAAAGACCTCTTGCATGTACCTCAATATTTAAAAGAAAGATGCCTCTTCTGTGAATTGTAAGAATAAATATGAATTCAGTGGTTTCAACCCTGTGCCTTTTCCAGGTGTGTGGTACTGAAAAAGCCTTTTACAGAGAGCACAGCCAGCATGGACCATGGTAGTGTCTGACAGCATACAGACACAGGAGTGTGAGAATAAGCTTACGGCAGAAAATCCATCTTGTAAAATGCTACTCCTGGTGCCTTTACGTGTCTGCTTTTACATATTCTTCGAGGTCTGTCAGAGGCAATCACAACTGACTGCCCAATATGTATCAAATATATATGTACTGTGTGGCAAGAGCTTTGCAGGGTGGAGAAAGAAAGTGCCTTCAACTGTGCAGCAGCACCCTTATCTTAGCTGTTCTTTAATGAAGTAGATCTTATCTCCGAAGGGAAGTAATCAGCTGTTGGCATGAAAAGGTCTGTATGAGTGGTCTGGAAGGGACCTCATTGCACCCAGTACTGCTTTGTAGGACAGTTTATGTTGTTGCATCAAAAAAAACTCTCAAGAGAGAGTTCCAAGGCAGAAGGACTTAGAAATGAGCAGCTCTCTGAAGCCCATAGACCATGTGTCAAATGTACCAGACTGCTGCTTTGAGTGGTATTTTTCCAAGACTCTTGAGAGGTGGAGTGTTACTTAAGTATTTGTTTAGAAGAATGTGTAGTCTACTCATGCTGGAGAAATAGCCATGCCCTTTTACAGTGGTGCTGTCAGTCCTGTTTACTTTAGTTAAGCTCATAAAATGACAATCAAAGTCTGCAGAGAAACTAATGCTGGAGGAAAGAATTAGAAACCAAAGTTCAGCATGATCCTGCGATTTTATGTATTTAAAGTGTTTTGTAGCATCTTATGATCAGACAGGCTTCAATGGGAATAGCTAGTTCTCCTGTTGGTGTGTATCATCCATCGAAGTGTGGGTGGGTAAGTATGCATGCAAACATGAGCAAAACTGGCATAAAATATCCTCCTTTAACTATGTTCCAGTGGTTTCCCAAGGTGCATGTTGTGGTTAACATTTGCTTAATTCTTTCACTTTTGCAAAAGCCTTTCGGGAAGAGGACTGGAAATACAATTATAAGCAAGAGCATGATATTTTAGAATCCAAATCATCTTGTCATTTAGTCATTCTCCAGTGTGACCCGTCCATTTTGCAATCACCACTTTGCCATGTGCATTACATGCGTGTCAAGTGGAACTGGTCATTCCTTGGCAACTCATGTAATGCCCTGGAGTTATGTGAGCCTAGGTGGACTCTGCATGGGGAGGTATCTTGGCTGTTGCAGCTTAGGGATGCTGACAGATGCCAACCAAAGCAGCAACGTATGTGGGGGCAAAATTGCACTCCTGCCTTAAAAATAGATGTTCTTGGGTTAGTGTTAAGGCAGTTGGAGTAACGCAGCAAAGCTCGAGTTGAACTTGGTCTGAGCACTGTGGCTACAACTCCCTTTGTGCCTCTGTGAGGCTCAAACTCTCCCTTTAAATCCTCATCAGAGATGAGGGCTGGCGGGGTCTCGGTCTAGACATCCATGCCGTATCAGTGTTAGAGTTGTGTTTTGGTGCCTGAGAGACAGGGGCACCTGTAAGGGTTAACTCAAGCTGGAAAGCACTGCCTAATTTTTACAGATGGTGTGAGTGCAAGAGTGAACCTCAGACTGGCTTGGCAGTGCACAGAGATAACTTTACATAATTCCCTGCAGATGTTGCTGCAGAATGGTTTTAATAATGAATTGTGAAGTCAAGCTAAACTCCAGCATAGAGGGAGAACTCGAAATAAATGCAATGTTTTGTTCTGTGTTTCAAAAGCAAGTTTTCTGTGATGCTCTGGGTTGGGAGAGATGGCAGGGGACGGGACAAGGGATTGTTTGCAGAAAACCGGGGCTGTAATGGTACAAACTAAGACCAATCTGTCTAATTTGTCTGCAAACCATGAATACCCATCAACCTGGGGGTGAGAGGGGGAAGGGGTGGTGGTACCAAACAGCAGCTGCCCTAACGCTCCCCTAATGAGGGGATGGTGCAGAGCAAGTACTTCCTGATCGGCGGGGCAGAGTTCTGCACTTTGTGGCTGTCATGCACAGGCTGTGTTGAGGACCTTATCTGCACTGCAGCCATTTTCTGCTAGGAGTCAATTCTTACACTATGCTGTAATTTCCTTTCTGTAGGGTTACGGCTTGGATGTGCCATCATAATTTCGGTTTTGGTCTCATAAGGGCTGTGCTGCCTCAGCAGTGGCTGCTCGGCCACTCTGAGACCTTGCACATCCTGCTTGTGAGCACCCATTTGTGACTTCTCTGCTGCTGGGGGGTGTTGCTGAAAGTTTCTCAGTCTTCTCGGTTGTTGAATCTGTTTTAAGTAAAACACACGTTTTTCTGTTGATATGCTATTTCAATGAGCTATATTAAAGCCTTTCTTGTGTCTTTCTGGGAAGCAAGCTTGACATGGGGGAGGAGAATTTCGGAGTGGGGGGCTGGTTTTCCCTGAACTTGGACAAATGCTGTGATTCCTCAGTAGCTGCAGAGGCTTCTCATTTATAATTTACTCTTGCGCAGAGTTCATAAAGGAATTCTTTAGAAAGAAATTATAACTTCCATGAGTTCTGTGGCGATTAGGAGCTTTAGCCTCAGTCATGTTTAGATGGATGGAGGCTCAGCTACCCTATGCCCCAAGCAAAAGACCTAAACTTGGCTCTGAGGCCAGTGAGCCAAACCAGAGGAGCTGTATTGTGAAATGGGCTAGTACAGGGTTGGCGTCAAGGAAGTGTGATCCAGCCCTCCAAAGATGGTTTTAACATGGCTTGAATTTGGCCTAAATGTACATTTTTAAGTGTAGGCAAGTCCTTTTTGCACTTGTGTTTAATTTCTTTCTGAGGAGGAGTTTACGTAAACTATTCCAGTCTAATTAATATCAGCTGGAAGCCAGCTTCTCCCATTTTGTGCCTAATTATAAGTGTATGTTAAACTGTGTTTGCTACCCATGTCGATACGTTACTGGCGAGATCAGGAACAACCATGAAGACGTGTTTTTGAAACGGCCTGGCAGATCCTGCATGTTCGCTGCTGTGGGCTTCGTGGCAGGAGAATCCACCTCCTGCTGAGGGAGAATAACTAAATTTAAATTTTCCAACCATGAGCCCTGTGAAGCAAAGTTTCCAAACCTCTGCTGGGCCAGAAGATGGAAATCTATGTCTGAATTTGGAGAGTAAATAAATAGAGCTGCCTAGGAGCTGCCCAGGGGCATGTGAGGGGTGGTTGCTTGGGGGACATTGTCTCGCAGCCACATGCCCCAGGGAGGAAAGCAAGGGTTTGTAGCTACTGTTCTCTGGTAAAATCTTCCGTGACAGGATTTGGAACGACCTTGGGTGACTTTTAGCATGAACACTCGAGCATTGTTTCAGCAGGGTGGTTTTTCTCTTACAGACAGTTGCATGTGGCATGGCAGCCGTGGGAGGGATGCATGGCCACCTCACAGCTCACTAGTGTTGGTGCTCATCTCTTTACAGCCCAGGCTGGCACCTTAGTTTGTCACAGGCAGGCTTCTGTGAAATTTGCTGTGTTTATGACAGCCATCAAAGTCTGCAAACTGTTCTGAGGTGCATGTACAGAAATAGCTGTTTTCCTGAGTCCCTGTGGGGAAGCTGGAAGAGTGGTATTGGACAACAGTTTGCATGGTCTTGACAAAGCAGCTTATGTTTTCTGGGGAAACTGGGGGATCACAGACAACAATAGAAGTGGTTTGCTTACCTGTTAGACTTTTTATTTTCCTGCTGTCTTAACCCAGGCCTTATCTGAATGGAGGAGAATCTAGTTGTGCTCATATCTGAGAGCAGCAAGTTCTTGGGTGAGTGAGTCTATGTCAAAACCAGTGGAGGATTCAATAAATCAGTGTAACCAAGCAAGAAAAGAGGCAAGGATAGTTATAGTTGGAATGCATTTAATCTGAAGCTGGCATATGTATAATTTTATTCATCCATCCACAGATACGACCTAAAGGTTATATCTGTATATATTGCTGAATACTTAACATTTTTGTAGATAGTGGTTGAAACTTGGATGTTCAGGTGGGAAGACAAATAGCTGGTGCTTATGGCCTGAAGTCAGATTTCAGTTGGCTTTTCTCTTTATTTCTGTTCTGTGCAGTGCTTTCCAGCTTCCCAGGGCACTGAATTCAGGTCATGTTTATTAAACACCAGCTGTGGTTACAAGTGCTCTAGAAGCACTTTTATATCCTGTTCTGAAATCTGTGCCCTTCTATGAAAATCATTTCTGTTTCCTTCATGTGCCTTTTGTAATACTTCACATTAGGATTTGGGCAGTGTTTGTGCTGTTTCACACATTCACATGTGCATATTTACACATACAGAGTGTTTTGATACTGTAGATGTAAGTGTAGCAAGACCAGCTTGGAGAAACTGAATTTGAGAACTTGAGTCAAAGTTGCCATGGATGGACTTCGAATTTCTTAAAATAAAATACTTGCTTCATTGCACCCTTTTTCTTGCAAGCCTGCGCACTACCACATGGAGAGGATCTGATAGAAATGGTATAATAGGACTAAACCCTTTCTTGTTCTAGGAAGCTGTAGAGTAACTCAAACATGCACCAGAGCTGCTGACTCTGCTGTCTTCTCTGTAGCATTTTACTGTTCTTGTTCCTCTAAATGCTGACTGAGAAACTTTTTACTTCTTATTGTAGGTTGGTGGTTTGTGAGCACAGCAGAGGAACAAGGATGGGTCCCTGCTACATACCTGGAATCCCAAAATGGAACCAGAGATGACTCTGACATCAACACATCTAAATTTGGGGAAGGTATGGAAAGCTTTTTGTCACCAATAGAAAATTGATATTCACTTGCTTTATGCTTTTCTCCTGCAAGTGAGCGCTTCTGATTGGAAGAAGATGCATGATAGAGCCACAGGCCATTGAAAGGAGCGAGATTTAACTTTAATGGCTGCTTCTCATTAATTTCCTTTAAATTAATCTTTGAAACTAGTTTCACTGCTGTTTGCTGTGGTCTGTGGTTGTGTGGAAAGGTAATTTTATTTGGTATGGTCTCATTCTGTTAAAAGTGAGATGCCATTTGTAAGTGTATTTAGCTGCACTGCTTTTTTTCTTTTTTTCTTTTTTTTTTTTTTTACTAAAGATGCTTAATTCAGGTTCCAGAAATGGAATAGTTCAGCATCGCATGTTCCTCAGTTCCATTATGAAAGCCTAACTACATCTTAATGGGCTTCTCATGTAGCAACTGTGTACAAAGGACACTTTTATTATGATTTGCTCCATTCTAGTGAATCTGTTGCTAAATCTAGGTGCTCTTGACGTGATGTTTATGTAAAATGTATGTGGAAACTCAGCTGACCTTTCCTTAGCACAGGCAGGAGGCTTAGAGATGTGTTGGGGTGACCAGCTGAAATAGCACGCAGGCAGCACAGAGCTTTGTGCTGGGCTCCAAGGGTGACATCTGTGGTTTATTGAAATCTTTGTAACTCATTTTTCCCTGCTCAAGCCTACCCATATCCTGGTTTAGAGACAGACTGGCTGTAGAGTGGTAGGCCAGGAACCAGTCTGGTATGATGCAACATCTTAGTGGATGCAAAAGCAGTGAGTAAAGTTTCCCTGTTATTAAAGAACAAAACTTTACTGCTCTGGTCTGCAAGCACTGAAGAATGCCTTGTCTGCTGGTCTGTAGCTTCCTCCCTTTTCCTGACTCTTAAATATGGTGCATGCTTGACAGCCTTGTTGCTTAAACTGCTTTCATTTCAAGCTCTCCTCTTCCTTTCATGTTGCCCTCTGGAGTGTGCTCTGCACAGGGCAGCTGCTACAGAGCAGTCTGTCCTAGGTAATGGAAAATCCATCAAATACTCCTTATCTCCTTCGTCTCGGTCCCTTTTAATCCATTACACTGCTCTCTTCACCCATGGCCAGCAGTCCTGCTCTCTGCCTTACTCCAAATCCAGATATGCTGAAACCTGAGACTGCCCTTCCCTTTCTGCTCAGTTCCATCTCAGTGACAGATCTAATTGCATAACCTCTGCAGCTGATTTGATGTGCCTCAGCTTCTGCTTTCTTTTTAGTAACTTTGGTTTATGTTATTAACCATCTAAGCTGCGACTTCCTACATTCTTTTTCTTCCCCTCTAGTTCTTCTTTACTTGGGCTATTCTTTTCCATATAATTATTTCATAACAGAGGAAAGAATTACTTGGATTCACTGTCTTTAGAAAGGTGTATCAAAGTGAATGTACTTAGACAGAAAACTTGCCAGCTCTCTCCAGGTAGGCAGGAGAAAGGGGCTCTGATGTAACTGAGGAAGAAGGTACTTTTAGTGAATTAAGTGCCTTAGCCCCAGAATTTAGGGCTTATACAAGTTTCAGAGTGACTCCAACAGACATTGACCTCCTGCAGCTGTGCAATCTCTGCTCCCCCAACTTTGAAAGAGCAGAAACACTGATGTGGGGAGCTTTGTGTATCAGCCCCTTGTCCCTTCCCATTCGAACAGGCCTGGAACAAGTCCATAAGCCAGGCAAACCCAGAAGTCTGCTCTGCTGTGGCAGGTCCAGTAAAGATAGGGGGGTGCTGAACACATATTGCTAATAATTCTGCCTCTACATAGCAGCAATATTTCCATGTGTCCCTATTTAAGGAGTCTGTTTCCTGAGAAAGACAAAAGTGTTTCCTCCCTGCACCTGAGCTTGCACAGCATTTTCATCTGGACGAAGGAAGACAGCTGATTGTTACCTGGGCCTGTGTTTAGAGCAACACCATCTTGCAAGGCTTGGAAAACAATCAGAAAGCAATCTACAGAAACATTTAACAGCTACATGAGCTGATAAAGTAAACATGTTAAAATAATCTCTGGAAAGGTGTAGACATTTGTTAATAAGCAACCTTTCTGGTGACTGTGGCATGACCAACTGAGTCCAAGTCTGGAATCAAATGGCAAAATTCAGTATTGTGAAGGAGGAAAAAACCCTGGCTCGTACAAAAACATCATTGTGGTATAAAAGGGCTTCTTTTTTTCATGGCCATACATTGTGAGGACATGGTGTGGTGGATCTCTGTGTGACCCACTTTTTTCAAGGGCTGTTCCTGGATGGCTAAATCCTCCAAACTCCCAGTGTGAGAAGGAGCAAGCTGACTGTTCTGTATTGACACCTTAAGCCAGTTTCTTCCCCTTCTGCCGCCATCCATCCTGCAAGCCTTTGCCTTTTGCATTTCAACCCCTTTCCTCCTTTCTTATATAGAAGCCTCCTAACACAGGCAGGCTTACTGCAACTTACCTTCTCTCTCTGCTATAATCTGTGTGTCTGGTGAGGTGTCCTGTGTTGTCTCTTGTGTAGCATGTGTGTAACTGGCAGTCTAATGTCCTGTTGATCTGGGGAAAGTCACCAGGTTAAATATGCTCGTCTTTTGTCCCTCCATGGGCTTCCAAGAGGATCACTGATTTCCACGAGCCAAAACCACAGCTATCTATAATCTTGAGATTCAGCTCATCTGAAAATTTGTGGTTGGTTTTTGACCAACGTGGGATTAAAGGGGAAGTACAGAGTACCACAGACAGGATAATGTACCTGTTCAACACCATTCATCACACCTCCACTTAGGGCAGTGTGGAAAGGTTTGGGCCTTGCAGCAAAGGAGAAATTGAGGAGAGTGAGCTGGATGTAAAAGTCTGGTGTAAGTCCTTGACAGGTATCAAGGACAAAAAGTCAAAAGCCACTCTTTTGTGAAGTTATGTTTTTTTCTTGTCCAGCTAATGATTTCCCAATCAAATAATTTTACTGTGCCTGATTGTCTACAGAACACAGTTCTAGAAGACAGCGATGTCTACTCCAGTATAAGGGTATATTCCATAAATAAGCGCATGTATGCAGAATTGAATTATTATGAATTATGTGATATCAAAGTTGATGAACAGCTTCCCAGCATCACTAGCAATATGATTGTGTTTGCACTTCAGCTATCACTACCTTGCAATATTTTGCATTGCTTTGCAGCAGCAGCAAGCACCCTTGCAGCAGTTGCCAAATTAGGATGGAAGCCCTTGAATGGAAAAAATGGAAGTGTTTGTGTTTCTGTGCCAGTCTAATGACTCCAGTGTCTTTCACACCTGTACAGGCAGAAGAAGAAACTGAGTACAGATCTAAGTACGTGGTCCAGAAAACAAGTGGTGTCCTCTGTGCACAGCTGCTCTCACAGTGCCATTTCCATAAGTGTCTTTTCTTTGTTTATACTTTAAGCATAAGTTATTGTTTGAGTGTGTAACTAATACTCAGTCCTGGCTTGTTAGCTTCTTGAGCCTGCTCAGTAATTGCAAGGTTAGTTTTTTTCCTTATATTGTAATCTGTATATTAGAAGTTTTGATCATGAGAACCAGCTGTGGCAATGAATGCAAGTCATGTCTTGCAAGCACATCAGACACTTTTCACTTGGGTTCAGTTCCTGAGTGCTGCTGTTATGAGGGAACTGACATAAGAGCTTGTGGGTTTGTTTATAGTGTGATAATTTTGCTTAGAGAGGTTTAGAGCACTGTTGGGTTTGATGTCGTGTGCAATAGACTGAATTCCCCAAAGATCATGCAGCTGAATTAGGAGATGCAACAGCAATGATGATGTGTCTTATCACTGCACTCTCCTTGGACAAGTTGTCTTTAGTTGTGCAGCTTGTTTTGGAATGTGTATATATCTTTGATTTTTTTTTTTTTAATTATAAGTACTATTTTTTGAGAAAAGCCAATGGCAAGAGTGGCAATTTGTGACAGTTCTGGGTGGCTCACATCGCTCAAGCTCAAGAAGTTAACTTGTTCCACTGTACTGTATAAACTAAAACAAAACATCTGCATCCCACCTAACCCATTCCCACTAACAAGACCAGTGCTTGTAAATACCATGTTTTGTTTTTATTCCTCACCCTCCCATCATTTTTGTTTCTTTTTTTTTTTCCTTTGTTTTGTTTCCATCCATGTTCCAAACTAGTTTCTAAGCGACGCAAGGCTCACCTGAGGCGCCTGGACCGGCGATGGACGCTGGGCGGGATAGTCAACAGGCAGCAGAGCCGAGGTGAATTCATGGCTTCCTATGGCACCAGCCACTCAGGGGACACCAAAAGCCACACTGCAGCTTCAGCTGTTGTGTGTCAGGACCTGCATCTTTGGCACTCTGGTAGTGAGGGGCCGAAGCTTCAGAGTTCACGTGTGGATTTTGTACACGACAACTTGAGGGTGTCTTGGAGCCAGGATTAGACACCCCAGGAGCTGGAGGCTGGTAACCAAGGGTAGCTCTGCAGTCTGACTCCTTGTGCTGTTGGGGAAGCTCACATCTGTTGTGTTTTAACTTTGGGCACATTTGTCCTCAGTCTTTCCTACCTCAGTAAAGACAAGTGATACTTTCAGGGCTGTTAAAATGAGTTGAATGCCAAAAAGCCATGGTCAGAGATATGTGCACTGGAAACGTGAGTGGCGTGGAAAAATGAAAATCGTTCCAGTTTCAGTCCCCTCTCTTCCTTGTGAGCCGTGCTTGGTACTAAAGAGAGACTTGAGAACTTCTGGGAGTTTTTGTCATCATTCCTAGTTGCTTAAAATACCACCAATAGCAGCATTTTAGTTGATTTGTTTGGTTGTTTTTTTGGTTTTTTTTAGCTTTTGCTGGTCTAACAGTGATTATGGCAGGGTAGGGGGGAGCACCTTGTGTTTGAGTGTAGCTGTGTTTGGGTAAAGTCCAAGGAGCCTTCTAAACCAAGTATTTCTTAAGTGCAGGTGAATCATCTTTCCCAGAGCAAAGGTACCCCTATCTATCTACTGCTCCACTTGCAAAATCATCCAGATATGTTCATTGCACTTCAAAAAGGAGAAGGGGGACAAAGCACCGTTTGCACCTCTGTTTTCAGACAACCTTACTGTGGGAATGGATCCAAATGTAAGCACAGGAGATGATTCCCAGTTGATGGCAAGGTGCCTTTTCCCATTAAGGAGAGAATGTACTTTTAAAGTGGCAAATTTACTGTGTGCAGACTCCTGTGTCTCAAGCACACCCAGCTTTTCAGTGACCCTGTTAACTTTGTTTCAAGTTATTACTGAGGAAACAAAACCAACAAGAGCTGTGTTCTTCCTGCTGTAGCTTGACCCTGCAGCAACTGGAACTTTCAGAAGACAAGGTCTTGCCTCTCAGCCATCAAGTGCAGTCTGAAGGCACCAAAAAACCATCATAAGCACACATACTGTCTTGGGAAAAAAAAAGTCTGTTTATTTCTGTGCCCCAACGGTTTGGGAGCTACTTATTTTGCTTTGTCAAACTTTGCTAGATGCTTCCTGGCAGTTTAACTGGGAGGATTTATGGGAATCAGTTTTCTAAACAATTTATTTACTGGTGAAAACAAATGCATTCTTTCATACTCATACAGTGTTGCAAACAAAGCTCCATAAAATATTAAGACTGCAGAACCAGTCGCTTAGCAGTCAGCTGGTAAGACTCAAGGACCTAAGTTGCATTCCCAAGTTTTCCCTCTTGCATCCTTATGCCCACCATCTGCGTGCATCTTCTCCAGACCTGCCCTCTGACCACTGTCAGTGTTCTCCCTGGCAGTCTTCCCCACCACAGGCTCCCCTAATCCTTCTGTCCTTGCCTTTTTCTTGCTTCATTACGGTTTCTTCCCTATTAGGGCCAAGCAGAGCTGGGGTTTTGAGTGTGTTGGAGAGTATGTGCTTTATCTCAAACTGAATCTTGGCACTTGAACTTGGCACAAACTTCAGCAATCTATGATTCTGTCCAAGGTTTGGGGCACCCTCTGTGACTGAGCAGCTTGTATAAGGTCTCTCCAATGTATTTCAGCCACAGCTAGCCAGGCTAGCTAAAAATAAGCTGTTTAATGTCATCAGAAATGATAGGTTAGGGAACTCTTACAAGAGCAGGCTTATTGGAAGTAAAGAAAGTGATTTGAATAAATGGGCACAAGTTGGAGACAGTGGCTTCATGATCTGGCAGAGCTGCAGCCTGTACAGAAGTCTATGCCTTCCAAACTGCAGTTGTTGAAAGTATGAGTCTCTCTGGGTGTCCAGCCTGCCGTTCTCTAACAGAGCACGGTTTATATGAGGTCAGGAGAGATTTTTGCCCCTCTTCCCCTCCCATCCCAGCCCAAAAGACTTCTAACAAGGCCAAATTTGGGTGGGTTTGCACTGAAATGACATGAAGTGTACAAATGCACCTCCCTGCCAATCTTCAAGTCCTTGCTCCAAAGCACAGAAGAACTCAAGTTGTTCAAACTGGAGGTTGCCAGAATTGTTCAACACAAGCAGAACAGCTTCCCCTTCCCCACTTGGCCTCTTCCTTGGAAACAAACTCAATTAAACATTTTGGCTGCAATTCTTCCCACCCAGCAATATTCTGCTTGAAATAGTCCCTGCTGCTGGAAGGGTTAGCTCCAGGAGTTCACTGGAGTTTAAAAGCAAGCTGTAAAGGATGCCTCCCTTGTATTTTACATTTGGGTACCACTAATAAGCATTTTCATCGGCTAGGTCTGTGATAGAATCTCTTTAAGGCCAGAACAAAGGAATTAAGCATTGTTTCTGAAGGGCAGAATTTTCTAAGTGACTTGAATATTAAAAACACTGGGAAAGCCTGAGCGCAGAAAGAAAGAGTGTTTGCTTCCCTCTTAGACTGCCTGATGGGAGAGAATTATTAGGGGTAGCATGTGGTTTATTTATTTCTGCCCTTTCCAAAGCCATTTGAGGAGGCTAGGAATCTCTGACCTTCAGATATTTGGAAGCAGTGTTACTGGGTCTGTGACTAAGAAACATGAAAGACAAATTATTGAATATCATGGTACTGCTCTTTTTTTAAAGCTGAAAAAATCTGCAAAGGGAACAGCTGTAGTCTGTTTCTACAAAGAGAAACAGATGACTTTTGTTGCTGAACTTTTCTCTTTAAAATCGTCTGTGGTGTGCCCAGATCTAAGAGATTACATTGGTTTATGTTTCTTATGTAGCTGCAAAGCTTGTGTTTTTTTTAATGTTAGATGTGGTACATTTTGTAAACTTTTTCCTATACATTCTGAAACTCCAGTAATAGAAATATGGGTTGTGAGGAGCAGCCTGAAAGTTTGTAGTTTTCCTCAGTCTTGACACTCATTAGACCTGCAAGCTACAGAGTTCTTGTTTTGTACATGCTTAAATAGTAATTCTACACATAAATTTATTTGGAACTTCCCCTGGAAGGGAACTTAGGATTGTTTACAGGCTAATTTAATGAAAAGTCATTTGTGCTTTTACAGTTTGATTGGTAAAATTGGGAGGTTACATGCCTGTCTTCTATGCCAAACATGTGACCTAAGTTATTACTGCTTTGGTTTTGTGCCCAGTGCTTTCAACTGGAGCTGTTACAATGCAGGAAAGCACTTTAAAGTTGTTCATACCAACAATAGAGTGACACGTGGGCTGAATTTCTGCCAAATCAGCCTATTATTTAGGAGTAGCTCCTAGCACAAGGAATAAGCTATTCATTGAAAGAGTTAAAGTTAGAACTTCCTACTGCTTGCTTATCTTAGAGAGAGAGGGAGCTTGATGGGGAAAGGTAGACAGTGTGTAGAGGGAAGGCAGCCATGTAACCCAGTGGTCTTGATACTTGAGCCTCATCCTGAGTTGGTCTTGATACTGGAAGCCCATGCCCTGGCCCAGGTGGGTGGTTCTGCAGCCAGTTTCGTAGCTTTGGAAAGAACACTTGATCAGCACTGGTAATGCAGCCTGGCTGAAGTGCTAGTGCACTCTTACCCTTTCCTGCCTCTCACCAGAGCTGCTCTGCCGTCTTTGGCAGCCCCCTCCATGGGACTTTTCCCTTTGTTTCCACTCTTCCCTGCTTGTGCTTGATGGTGATGAAATGTTTGTCACTCACAGCAGAAGTCTGTGACTGACATTGCTGTGCTAAATCGAACCAGCACAGAGCAGCTTCAGACTTAGTTTGTTCTCTCCTTTGGTTGGTTTTTTTTCTTTTTTTTTTTTTTCTTGGTGTGGTTTTTTTTTACTCTGTTCTCCAAGGAAAGTAGTAAATGTTTATTGCTCCTTGCTTGGTTGAAGTAAGAGCATGCGCAGCACAAAACTGTTCAGAAGAAATGTCATTATTGTTCTTTTCTATCTGTTGTCAGAAGGTTTTGTGTTGTTTAAAACAAAAAAGGCAGGGAGGGGAAGAGGGACAAAGGCTGAAGAGCTCCTGTCTGCAGATGAACACATTTGATAACTGTGGACAGTCATTCTCTCTCTGCATACTTAGGCAAGTAAAACAAAGTCCGTGTTGAATTAATGCATCGCTTTCTGGAACAGCGAGACTTTTTCCAGAAGCAGGTCTGACAAAGGGGGGGTGGAGCGGAGGAGTGGGGGAGGGCAAACACAGACTGCTGACAGAGGGGAAAGTATTTTGAAAGAAAATTCTTCTGTGGTTTGGAAGATGTAGGTTTGGGGCTGTTGCATTTTGCTGAGAAATCATTAATTGGCTAATTTCTAACCCAGTTCCCCCTTATCCCTACCCCTACCAGCATATCAAACCAGGATGGGGTCACAGAAAGTTGGGGGCATGTACAAGCACCAGCTGAGCAAAGGAAATGACTCCCTTATTTGCTTGGCTCCTGAAGTTTTGCAGATAACTTCCTTATTAATGGAGGCATAAAAGAGCAAACTTACAAAATAGAGGTGAAGGAGAGGAATGCGAAATGGGGCGCTCAGAAGTTGAAAGCAGAAATGTCTGAGCACTGGCCGTTTGCCTGGGAAAGATGAGACTGATTGTGCAGGGCTGGAAGCGTGCGTGGTATTTTAGCTGCTTAAAGGCAAGTCTCCTGTCCTAAATAGTTTACAGCCTGAACAAAGATCTGTGCATCAAAAGAACGTGGGCAAGTGGCAGTTTGGCATGAACCTTATTGCAACCAAAGGGGTTTTCAGAGTGTAAAATGATACTTATTCCGTATTTTTAAAAGCTTTTAGAGAGGACTAAAACTAAGCTTGTTTGGTAAGGCAGGAAATCGGGGTAGGTAAGGCTTATTTTAGGAAGGATTTGAGAGTTTCAGATTATTTGATGCCACTGAGGAAGGAGCCTGCTCAAGTTGATGAGGCATCATATGAAGCTGACTGGTGAAAGATCACAGAATCTGAAGGAGTGGGAAATGCATGTGAATGTGTGAGTGTGCGTAGTGGGATATTAAAGCAAGGCACAGCACACAGGCTGGAAAATTCAAGATGGAGTAACTGAATGGGGAATGCTCCTGGTAGGAGTCTGGTTAAAGTGCCAGAGTACTGCTGTGCCAAGAGCCTTCTGCAAGAGCAGTGTGTGCTGAAAGGTTGGGAAGGGAGCAAAGCAGGCAGGAGGTGGCTGTAGTGGCTGTGCAAACGAGTTGTTGAAGGGCCAGATTGGGGCTTTGGCAGTGAGGAGCAGCAATGGTGGAGGACTTTGAAAATGTTGGGGCAAGTCTATCACCTTGGTGATAGACTGGGTGGAATCTGAACTAATAAGTGCCAAGGGAATTGGGAAGATTGAATGAGAAAGATTTGGAAAGCGCTACTGAAGCTCTGTGTTACAACTTGAGCAGTAAAACCATAGGTCTGCTTTCCTTGACCTGACATTAAGTATAAATCCAGACAGCCAGAGGAGGGACCAAGTTGCCTTTTCAAGACACCTCATCACTTCAATGTAGAGTGTGTGTGTGCACAGTCACACATGTAAAATATGGAATTCTGGTTTGACAGATGGGATTGGAGGAGCCTCACAGGCTGTCAAGTTCAGTGTCTTGCTTTGTCAGCCAAGTAGGTACAATTTCTTCAGCAGGGAATGGAGGTTCATCTTAGCTGTCCTGAGGTTTTTCCTGTGGGAGAGGTGTCCTAACAGGTCACCTGATACAGAAAATGCCATAACCAATGCCTAAAAATTCTTCTGAGATTCCCCTCTTTACTACTTGACAGAAATACATCAGGTGAAGCAAAAGAAAACTTATTTGCAAATAGGTTGTTTAAAGCGAATGTATTGGAATGTACCCAACTGCTCACTATTTACAAGCTGCAATCCTACACAAAAGGAAAAAAACAAAGCACAGTTGTCAAGGTCTGCGATTATCCAAAAATAATTGTCATTGACATTAAGTCCTCCTAAAATTTAAGAAGTCAAATATATCATCCCTCATTTTTCTGCAGCCAGTATGTTGTATCGCAGCCAGTGAACAGGCTGGGCAAGACAGAAGAAATATTTCAATCCTCATTACACTATGACTGCAGAGGTGACCTGTTGCTACTTGATGAGCATTGCCAAGGTGCTTACAGGTCATCTTGCTCTGCTGGAAATCATATGATGGTTTAATAGCTGTATTATAAATTCTTTTTATGTGAAAAGTTGCACTTCATTAAGCTGCTTCTTAAAATGGGTGGGACAAGAAACATGGGCATGCTTAAACTGTCCTAGCCAGGTTTTAGATCAAGTTTTGTATAGGTTGCCTTGACTCTGCTCTGCATTAAAAAACTAGCTTTAAAGTGGCTTTTTAGTTTTAGATATATTCCTGTTTATCTATAGGAAAGGCAAAACACTGTGATGTTGCTGGAGGAACATAAAATGGTTGTGTTCTTGGTTTGGTGGGGTTTTTTTGTTTTCTTTTCTTTTTGCTTCTTTTGTCCTCTTCTGGTGGTTACAGAAGGACATTAGATACTAGTGGCTTGTGAAAAACTGGTCCATAACTCTCTAACACCAGTGATTTCCTTGTACCAGGTCTGTTGTGTACATGTGTATAGACCATGTAGTGTATGTGGCTGTAATGCAGGGCTCTGTACAGCTCAAATCCTTTCTCCTGTGTTTGTGCACACCTTCAAGCTGGACAGCTGTGCCTGTGCTACATTTTCTGGGGGGGAATCTTTGTTGCTAGAAAAAGCCCTCTCTGTAGTACTGTGGGCTGTTCCAAGGACATAGGTACTCTTCTCTGCTGTCCATGCTGTTTTCCCAGTGATCCACCAAGATCTGTCCCTATATTTTGGTCCCAATTCTCTGCTGTATTTGTTCAGGAGATTTTTTAGGTAGAACCAGAGCAAAATAGAAGCCTGCCTTTATTTGGGAAGGAGGGAGGGAAAGAGGAGAAAAATAGATTGATAGGGAATTGAGGCTTTGGAATAAGTAGTGGACTGAGCACTGGGCTGCCAGGAGGGCTGGGCAGAGCACAGATACAGCAGCATGGGTGGTTGAAATAGTGCAAAAATCCTGGCTGTGCATATTTTAAATAGTGTCTGTGTCTGGGGAGGAATGACACATGCTAGTCCTTTCCTTCAAACCTAAGTAGGCTGCAGTTGGATAATGCATGATGTGACAGATTTGTATCGTAGCTCTTTGCCAAATGGGCTTTGCTTCTTCATGTGTGCCTTGTTCGGATTTACGAGTGCAGCTCAGTTTCCAGCGAGGAACGTCCTTCGGCTCAGCTGGGGAAGGTGTCTTTGACCTGCAAATTAGCGGTAAAGAAATGTGAGTGAAGTTGGCCAATTGAGCAATTAATAGATCTCTGGATGTCACTCACTAAGAACAGAGCTGCCTTCTTGCCATTTTCATCTCGAAGCGGGTAGGACTTTCATCCTTTTGTTTCTAAATGCAACCTTTTAGCTGGTGTATGCGCTTTGTAGCATGTAGTAAAGTTTATTCTGCCCACTTGACCTCAGCACTGAGGCTGATGTAACAGAAGCTGCAGCTAGGGAACACAAATTATCCTTCTGTTTGCCTTTTTTTTTCCTGGTAATTCTTAAGTCAAAACTTAATGAACCAAAATTATACGCTTTTGTATTCTCTGTAGATCTGGGCATATAACTTCAGTAGTGTGTCTGGGACAGTTCACTGACTTCTGTTTTATACTATTGCCTGTCACAGAGGCTGAATGAAACCAGCATGATATATCAGACTTGTCAGTGTGACTCAGAGCAGTGTCATTCTGCTGTCTGATGCTCTGCTGATTCTCTCATGAAACCATTTATCAATGTTAAGTCTTTACAGTAACTTTATGTATCAGTCATGAAGTGTCAAATATCTTTTCTTAAAGACTTTTGAATAATAACATGATATGTTGAATGCTATTATCAGTCCTCTTCAGTGACACATCCACTGAAGGCTCCCCTGCTCCCTTCAGCAAATCTTGGTTTATACAAAGTGTCCACTGGCTAGAGATAATCTTTGAGAAACAAAACAGAATTTGCACTTTGATTACAAGGGAGCCCATATCTCCAGAATACTGTTTAAGTTACAAACTTCATGTATGTTTGTGGTATCTCCTGCAGCATTGACAGAAACCAAACGTGTGTATTCTTGGAAATGTAATTTTTGCTGTCAAAGTACTTTGCAAGGGGAAATTGTAATGGTGGCTTCCTGGCTTTTATCTGTAGGCTTAAAAATAGAGCTGCTAAACAAAAAAGTGTTATGGGACCTTCTTTTCTAGAATGGATTTTTAACACTTTTGATTGTCTTGCTTCATGGGAGATCCTTTTTCTCTCTCTTCCGTCCCTATTTCCATGCACTCACTTTTTTTGATTTCCTCTGTATAGGGAGGAGTCACCTGAAGGGCTTTCCTCTCAAAAAGCAGTGGTCTTGAGTTGAAAGCCACAGGACTGAAGATGTAAGCATTGAAGGTGCTCATGGACAGAATAAGACAGTGGCAGTTCAGAAGAGCCTTACTATTTCTCCTGAATGATCAGCCTCCAGTGCTGTTGGTTTTGATGGGTGATCACTGTCTCACATCCTCACAGAGAAGTTTGGAAAGTTGTTTTGGAAGCTAGGAATGAGCACCCTATGCGTGGTTATCTGCAGAAGAAGGGAAGCCACATCCCTGAAGAGTGAGACCACTCTGCCCAGCAAGAGGAGCCAAATAGCTTGCTTTAGCTGAAGCAGAGCCTGGTGTTTATGTGGAGGAAAAATAGAATAAACACAGCAATTTTGGTGGGGGTTGTAGTGGCAAGGGTGACCTCTGACAGCCTGAGTTATAAAGCAGCTTTGGTATGGGGGAAGAAAAAAGAGGGCCTTCTTCCAAGATTCAGCAAATATATGCTTAGCTTGGTATTACTGTCCTAGAAACATCCCTGGAAGTGTCTGAAACAATGTGTATCTGGACAGAACAGGTCTGAACTTTCCCTTGGCCCCTTCAGGGGCAAGATCTAGCTGCCCAGGGGTCTTCTGCAGTTCAGTTTAATGCTTTGCATGCAGTGGAAACCAGACATGTAGCTCCTTCTGAAGCAGGCTTGAAAACAGAGGAAAAATTAGTCCAATTTTACCACTCAGAGCAGAAACCTAGCTAGGAAAGCTGTCCTGTGACTTGGAAGCTGGGGTTTCATTTGCCAGGTTTCATTCATCAGGTCCCATCTTGTAGTGGAGTATTTCTCTGGGGAAGGTGTCATATGCTGATGGTGCTAATTAAAACTAGCTGGAATTTCTTACCAGTGATAAGCCAGTGAAGCAGACCTCCTAGGGGAGAGCAGCAGAGAGTCTTTTCCTCTTGGTAGTAAAGGTTTTGACAGATTTTGCCCCATCAGAATTGGAAGGATCCAAATGCGACCAGTCAAGGGAACTTGACTTCAGAGATGTAGCTTTGCTGAATTCGCTGCCATCAAATGCTCTGTCAACATTATTTTCCCCTTTCTGAGGTATTATTTCTTACTTTGTCTCAGTAAGGGCTTGTTTGGATTATTTTTCATAAAAGTTTCCGTGCTTCACCCAGCAACAAAATGCAGTTGAGCCACAAAACCAAACAGCTGCTTGGATCTGTTTTACTCTCTTAAAGAGTGTTCGCTTCAAGCTGCTGCAACCTGTTCATAGCTCCTTTGTTCTGCAGTGATCAGGAGCTTTGGATTCACTTCATTTCCTGCCCATTCCTGTGCACTGACAGCCCTCTATTTGTTCTTCCCTGCCTTGTTGTGACTGCTGGTGCAAAGTGCTAGGAAGGCTGGCTGGGGTGCACTTAAGCACTTGCCTTCCCTGCCTTTAATCTAGCTGCAGAAACTCATGCTGTCACAGTACCGTAGTTTGGGTTGAGGAGAGGGGTTTGGTGACACTTTCCGTGTCTGCTGCTGCAGAGAAAGGATGGTAGCTCAAGTTTTCAATGCCAGGTGTAATTTTTTAAGCTCCATAGGGAAAGGTTGACCTTGAGTGTGATGGGAATGCTGCAGTAAATGACTCCTGGGTAGATGGAAGAAGATGTTGACAAGTGTCTGTTTTGCTGTGCTTATTGGCTTGCTCTCAGGAAGTCTGCTTAAAACTTTTGCCCAGCTGGGCAGGGGATAGTTGCTGGAGATGAATAAGGATGCCAAATTTTTGGCTCAAATACCATACTTGAAATCCAGTCCATGCTTTTGAAGTGTGTGTCTTAGTTCTGGCCCTCCTTCACCACTGTCACACGTGCATTTCTCTGGAGTGAGGTTTAGCAAAGTGTGCTTGTAAAACACTTCACAACCCATGAATGCAAGTGCTGTATCGTCTCCTGTCATCTGCAAACCTCTTCTGTTATGTTTTTTTTTTAATGTTTCAAGCTCATTCCTGTAGACCTATGCTGCTTGGGAGGTGCAAGGAGGGCAGTGTGCTGGGCCAGCCCCTCTGGGCTGGGGAGATGTGTCCCTCTGGGGATGCAGCGCTCGGGTTTCAGTAACGCAATGCTTTGTGCAGCCATGTGCGTGTGCAGAGAGCCAACTGGCTGCAGCTCCCGCTGTGACGCTCGCCTGATTTGGCAGCCGCATTGATTCTGTCAAGTTACAGTATGGGAGTTAAGTCCAGCTTCAAATCCTCTCCCTTACCCGCTCGAGGAACTTGGAGGGGGGGAGGGAGGCGGGAAGAATGGCGGTGAGGGAGCTCTCTGGGGACTTTGTGTCATTATTGGCCTGGAAACGTTTTGTGATTATCAGCAGCAGGGTAGTGGCGAGGGGCTGATTATCTGTCATGTCGTCAGCATAAATAACCAGTGGGCCCCTGAGCAGGGCTCCGCCTTTTGTAATGGCTTCACGTAATCGCTGCACAACAGTTTAAAAGCAAGCAGTGCGGAAAAACAGCTGGACTGATCCTCACCCTAACTGATGTTGCCTTTTCTCCCCTCACTAGAAGAGAAATATGTCACTATCCAGCCGTACGCCAGCCAGGGGAAGGATGAGATTGGGTTCGAGAAAGGGGTCACCGTGGAGGTCATCCAAAAGAACCTGGAAGGATGGTGGTACATCAGGTAAAGAAGCCGTGCAACCCGCAGAAACTGTGACAGTGAGCTTTTCTGATCATTCACTGAATGTTAGCATTTAAATCATTCTGTAAGGTGGACAAGGAACCCCAAATTGTTTGTAATGCCTCTTGAAGAAATGTGAAGAAAAGTCTGAGGCAATACAACGGTGCCTAAAGTAACACTACAGTGTCTACAAAGGCTGTGGACCATTCCAGTGAGGAAATGTCTTAACTTGCAGTTCTAGAGGTTTTTTTTCTTGCTTCAAGTTAAAAGCCCATATCTGAGTTGAGATCTGTGAGACCTAACAAGGCTTTCTGTTGTGTATAATTTTAATGTGTTTCCAGTATAAGAGTTATTCTGCAACCTATTTAAATCTATTTATAGCAATGCTGAGAGGCTGATTGCAATCTCTTGAGCTGTTTGGGGCAGGTAGTGCTACTTTCAGGGATACGAGATCAGTTTGCTGGCTGCAGCCCTTTTGCAAGCTTACCAATGGTTTCAGCTAATTTGCTTTGATTTCTGTCTGTCCACATTAGATATTCCTGATGTAGAGTGACTGGATTCCAAGGACGGGTGAAGTTGTTATTGTGTATCAAATTTTGTTTTGTAATTGGAACAGCAGTCCTAGGAGAGAGTTTTGGCTTAAGAATCTCCTTTGTAAATGCTTATGGGGAGACTGTAGGTTACATATTGTCTCAGTGATGTAGGGTGTCGGGATGAGCACTTGATGAGAGCTTTCTTCATCTAGGTTCACACAGTGTTTAGGTTGTAGTGCTCTTTCATGGTTCTGCCCCTTGTCTTGTATCTGCGTGTGAATCCAGCAGTGCTGTGACATCCCATTTCTCTTTGAGCAAGATGTGATACAACAGGTAGCTTAAAAATGGAGGTTTAGCTCTCAGCAGTGCAGAACATCTCATATCATCATCTTATTCCATTCAGCATGTAATTATAGTGATTTTTTCCCCTTTCCCTCCGAAAGTCATAACTTGCTTTTGTTTGAATTCTGCTTGATTTATTGGCTACGAGTGAGGACTGTGAAAATGCTGACTTGAAGCAATGTTGTTGTTTTTCTTGATTTCCCTTACTTAGGAGAAAGAAAGTATCAGTTTTCTATCTAATGATCCCATTGAGCAAATAAGCTAATAAAGATAGCAGTGGAGCCAGGAAGGCACTCTAGATAGGAGGATCTCAAAAATGCCTGGGTTTGGTCAGGTCACATTTTCTCCCTTAATCATCTACAGAAGTGGAATCCAAATTTTCAGATAGGTTTTCTGAGGGGAGAACCATTGCAAGACATCTCTAGTTTATTTTTGTATTCTCTTTCTGCAGTGTAGCCCGGTTACTATTGTAGGTTTCCCTTTACCAGTTAACACTCCTACAATATGTTGAATTTATTTTTCCCCTTTTCCTCACACACTACTTTGAGTGAACCCAAAAGACACATTTTTCTACACACCAGGAGTGTCTTCTGGAGCATGGTGACACTCACTGCAGTGGTTTCCATGGCACCTTCATTCATGGCAATCTGCTGGAAGGACAGGGGATGCCCCAGCCACCTCATGATAGCTGGGGATTGCAGCATGTGCTCAGCTTTTTTGTAAGAGGCATTTTGATTTGAGAAACTCCTCTTCTTGTTGGAGGATGAGTTATGAGCTCCCCATGTGCGTGACAAGCATGTGGGGTGTCAACTGCACTCCTCTCTGCTGCTTTGGAGCACTGTACTACTTTCTTGCTGGAGGATTAAACTCTTAGAAACAGGTTTTTCCATAGGCAGCACTTTGGAAATGTTGATGATGTGATCCATCCCTACAAGCTGGTCCTTTGCAGCCTGGGTAGCTGATCCCTGGCTTGTTGTTCTGTTTGTTACGTGTAAACTGCCCTGAGTACTGTTAGGTGCCCCTCAGAAAAGGACTCCCTTCCTGCCGAAATTTGCTTCTCTGAGTATTGAGCGCATTAGAAGGAGCAGCTCCTTCTGCTGTTCTGAGTGTGAGGGGAGAGGGAGCAGGAAGAGAATGTGGTTGGATCCTGGGCTGGATAACAGACTGAACACACTTCAGTGTGTAGAGATAAAAACAAATCCAGTAGTTTGTAAGTGGAATCCACCTTAACGACATTAGCTTGTTCCACCTTAAATATGTAATTTCTCCAAATTCTTGGCCATGTGCTGATCCTCATTTCCTGTCCTTCTTTTTCTTTNTTTTTTTCTTTTTTTTTTTTATTTCCCTAGTTTGCTTCCCTCTGGAGTAATTCCAGTGCTCTGGAGCTGGAAAGCAGATGTGACTCTCAGACTTACAGAGGCACTTCTGACTTTTTTTAACATTCCTATGGTTTTAATCCATTTTTTCCTTCATGTAAACAGGGAGGATTTTGGAAGCATGAAGGAACCAAATCACTTCACCTAATTCTGAGACCCTCCCAATTCAATGCTGTACAAGCTGGGTGCAATATCGGTGTCTGTCTTTATTTTGCCCCATGTGCATTATGACTTCAAAAAAAACCAACAAACTGTCAGGACTCTGGAGATATTTTAAAAAGGCTCTGACCTGAGATCCTGGATATTGAGTTCAGTAGGTCTGTGCTTCCCAGTGTGGCATTAGCATCTGTCATTTAGATCTTACTTTGCCTCCAGGTGACAGGAATAGATACAATCTTGTGGTGCCCAAGTGGACTGAGTGCAGGGCAAGTAAGTACCAATACGCTAAGTAAAGCTTTTGTTATTTGCCTTCATCTTCTTCGTTTTGTGAGCCTCAGCCCATGTGAATGAAGCGCAGCTGGGAGGTGCTGGCAGCAGTGAAACGAGGAGGAATCTAGGATGGGGTTTGATATGTCTCCAGTAGGTTGTGAATATAAATGAAGGAAGGATACTTGGGATTCAACTCTTAGGGTGTGAAATGAAAATTGTTACTGGTTCAGGACTTCTCTGAAACTGATTAGCAGCTGGTTTAGCTCTTTCACCTATGAAATGGGGAAGATAAAGGAATCTTCTAAGGTTATACTTTCAAAGGGCTGAAGGATTACCAAATTCAAGGACTAAGGTAAAAAATGTGAGCATATTTGACTTACATAAGTAGTTTTTATTTGTGACATTGCAGAAATAAACTGGTAGTTTCTGGTAACTACTGCTCAGCATTAACTTCAGGTTAAATTGGCTAACACAAGAAGAAGGAGACTACAACAGCCTCTCTTCAGAGGGTATGTTGCCCGGAGTTATTAACTGTCCGTCTATTGCTGCTATTATTCATTGGGAGAAACTATGTGAGATGAGAGGTGTTTGTAGCAGTGGGGTTACACAGCCTGATCCAAATACATACAGCTGGCAGGAGAACTAACAGGCCAGTGCAGAACCTGCCTATGGCTGCCTTTCTGATCTTAAACATGTTAAGTCTCCCACAAACTAAGATGGATGTAAACTGTTTTTTCTTGCTGATTTTGCACAATCAAGCTCTGTTGAAAGTAACCTTTGGAACTGGAGTGCTCAGTGCATTGGCCACTGTGGCTTTCTCACAGATGGAGACCTCTACACCTCCACATCATACAAACTCACAAATAGCCTTTAAAAAACTTACTTGATGCAAAGGTAGCAGAGAGCATTGGTCAGTAGCTCTGCAAGAGGGCTGTCAAGTGCAAGACGGAATGAAGCCGAAAGTCTTCAGGGCTGGAAAATGGCACTGGGTGATGCCTTGACACAACAGGAATTGTGGCATGTATTGAGGCCTTTTTTCCTTTTCCTTTTTTGTCCTGGTTTGAGGCCTAGCAGAAAAGCCTCAAAAGGGACAGGATTGAGTAGATCCAAATTGCTTCTTGAGACGGTATCACTCAGTGTGGATGCTGTGTATCTTTTTGAAGTCAAACCAAGATAGTACCTGATTGCTACTTCTTGTTAGTCTCCATGTGTCAAACAAAGCTCAGAGCTGTTGGGATGCTTTCCTTTGACATCAGAGTCATTGGAAAAACCTGTCACTAAACTTCCTGAGCAGGAGAGATCCTGCGTCTTTACCTTCATGTGTGACAGAAGGCAGCTATGTAGGGAGAAGCAGGATCTCTAGTATCCTGCCTGGTCTAGGTGGATGGGGAGGAAAAGGTAGGATTTTGGACAGAAAGATCCATGTAGTCATTGCTAGAAGTACAACAATTGTATTTGCTTTTATACGGGAAGAGTAATAACGAAGTCTAGAGAATCAAATCTACACTGCATTTTCCTGTTCTGCCTGTAAAGTTCCAGAGCCTCCATCAAGTGTGTGGATGTGGTGAGGGAGCCCAGGATGAGGCTTGATGCAGAGATCACACTGGAAACCTCAGAATCCAAGTGTTGTCATGACAAAGGTGCTCACCTGCCAGGGAATGATTTGCTCGTATCCCTTGTGCCCCAGCTCCTTCCTCTGCTGTCTAATGAGGCTTCCTTTTCAATAAAGAACCTTAGAGTCCTACTGTTTTAACCTTTGTATTTCCTGCAGATTTCCTGAGCACCAGGATTTTAATGGTGCCTGCTTTCCCACTTTACAGTTCAAGTGCCTGCTTTGAGTATCTTGAGAGATTAAAGAGAGAAGGTTTTCAATGACTCACACTGAAGCAGCAAGTTAGGGTTTCATTAGGGAAAGCAGAGTTCATCCACGTGGTCCTCCCTGGAGTCTGATTGTAATCTGAAATCCCTGCTGAGGTGTTAGGAATGGCAGGAGTTAGAAAAAACATCTTCCCTAAAGCCCAGTTGTAGAAGAATTACTTCAGTTTGAAGTGTAGCGTGATCAGCTCGGGATGGTGTTTCAGGAACACACACTGGATTCAGGTGTCAGTTCACATTTCCCAGTTTATTTCTTCAAATAGCCTCTAGCTTGTTCAGGAAAATGAGTCTCCATCAAAGCCATTTTTCCTTAGTCAAATTGTTTTTTGATCATGCAGTGCTAGAAGAAGCTGCAGTACTTTCAGGGTCCCATATGCTCCATGAGAGAAAGCTGCTCATGCAGAGCTGGGAATTGTGGAAGGAGCGCCAGTGTTCTTTGTAATTTCAGGGAGGGAGGCTTGCACAAGGGTCTTAAACGGCAGGCATAGATCCTCTCTGTACTGGGTGCTGTACACCCTTATTTTAGCCCATTTTCAATTTGAGTTGCCACTAGGAAGTTTAGAGACTATTAAAATATTTTACTCGCTAGTTTGCTTTTTTGCTGTATGGGAAGATACTGAGTTTGCCTAGTACTGTCTAGGGGAGGCATAAAACAAACTGGTGAACTCTTTACTTTGTGTGTAACTATTTCTTGTCCAAAGAGACTCCTTCCTTAGGATGATTAGTGGCTTTCAGCTACACAATTCGCTGCTGGCTCAGCTGACTTTGATATGTCCAATCAATAGATAATAAATGAATAGAGACCACAAAATTGTATTTGAGAAGTGCAAACTTTGTTTGGTGCTGTCATCCATCACTTCTGCTTTATCTGTTCTACCTGCAATGCATGAGAAGGCTGTCTTTGATGTGCTGGTGTTTCCTTTTGCCCCTGCAGGTATCTGGGCAAAGAAGGCTGGGCCCCAGCTTCGTATCTGAAGAAGGCTAAAGATGATCTTCCATCTAGGAAAAAGAACTTAACTGGGCCAGTGGAAATCATAGGAAACATCATGGAGATCAGTAACCTGCTGAACAAGAAATCATCTACTGACAAGGAAGCTCAAGTAGAAAACGAGTCTGCAGAAACTCATATCACCAAGAAGGAAATCAGTTTGCCCATCCTGTGCAATGACTCTAATGGCAATGCCATGATGACTCCAGACAAGCAGGCTTCCAAACTGGCCCAGGGATCCCCAGCCATAGCAAGGATAGCACCACAAAGAGCTCAAATAAGTAAGGCAGTAAAGTAGTCGGGGTTTTCACGGGCTTGCAATGAATTCTTGTTCTCTACCTTTCAGGGCTGGCATTGCCTGTCAGCTGAGGTCTCACATGGCCTGGCCTTACAGCCAAGGCCACACAAACAGGCCTTTGCATAGTCTGTAGATGTATCAACAGGGACTCCAGAATGTGGTCCTTCACTAGTCATGATAAAATTTAACTTCACGTTGTACACAGGCTGGCTGGTGGTTCTGTATCTTAGCCTGTGTTGGAACCCCACGCTCTGACAGTTTCAGCCTTTCAATGCTGACAGGCAGTGATTTTCAAAAGCATACTGCACTTGACCTGATATACTGCATGTGTTTACTTTGTTAATTTTTCCAGAGAAGAATACTTTTTTCCTTTTGAACACTCTAAAATGTGCCCTTCTACCCCAGAAATGCACATGATGTGATGGCATGTTCAAGTTGAGACCACCTGTGTCTTCTCTTGCATTTGTTCTGCTGTTTTCCTGGGGGCAAGTTGCTATAATGTTTTTACTACTTCATCTGCAAAATGCAGATGCTGACGCTATTCTGTGCAAGGAATGGCAAAATACTATGGGAGAGGACAGTGTGAGTGTTTAGTGAATTATTTTTACTGCTGGGGGGAAAATAGGTATTAGGCCAGTTCTTTGTTGGCCAGTCTCCAATGGAGCTGGTCAGTTCCAGCAGAAAATACAATCCACTACTTTCTGGCGGTGATCTCCTCTTAAATTTGCTGGCTTAGCAGAGACGAATAGCTAAGCTACCTTGGTATTTCTAATATACCCTCATAGTTTCCTATCTTGTTTCATAGAGATGCCTTAAATATTGCAAATAGCGACTTCCATTCTCAAACTGTGTAATAGCAGAGAGCTGCTGAAAAAATGTGTTCAGCAGTATTTGCAAAGTTAAATAAACTCTCCCTTTTCCCTTTCCTGCTCAGGTTCTCCAAATCTAAGAACAAGGCCACCCCCACGAAGAGAGTCCAGTCTGGTGTGTATTGGTTTATGGTTTATCTTAGCAGTGGGTAGGTGTCCGGGTGCTTTGTGAGACTTTGTGCAGCTGTACTAGGTGGGAGGGATATCTGAGACATCCTTTATTTGCATGCCTGTTCATTTAATTGTTTAAGTGTTGAGCAGACCTCAGGGCATCCTAATGATAAATCAGGTTTTCTGTTATTCAGAATGTTGCCCCAACTAATCAGGTCTGCATGGAGAATATGATAAAGCTGCTGTGTTCTGTGCATGAGCATTAAAACCTGTTTGGCTGACTCAGAAGTTTAAAGTTCCTCTGGGTGTCCTTAGCCCAGACTGAAACTTTTGACCTTCTCTTCTCTTAAGCAACTGGGAACGTGTCCCCTCCTTCTGTTGCTACACCTTTGAGGTGGCTCAGCTTCACTCTTGTGTATGTTTAAAGTGGCTTGGAATCCTATGGAAGGATGTACGCTACAGGAATTAGACCCCCTATGATTTCTTATCCCCAAAGCTAGAATTCTGGAAGTTTGTACCAATTGGAGAGTAGAACTGTCATCTTCAATAGGAACTAGTCAGCAGTGTATTTATATGTAAGTCATGCTAATAGCTTGTTTATCTAGGCAATACATAGAGTTTAGTCTTTGCTGTACCCTTTATGAGCAGTATGCGACTTGTAATTTTTCTGTTACCAGAGATGCTTCTTAACAAACTACATGAATAGCATATTAGCATTTTCTTCCTATTTTTCTTTGCATGATTTTCAATTAGACTTATTTTTGGCAAGACTATGACACTTAATCCCATGCTAAATATAACAGTGATATTATATGTGAAACCCTGAGCATACCTGCTGTTTCCAATTATCTTCATTTAATCCAAACCATCCTATTATCTGAAGGCATTTGCTTCTGCTGTATCTCAGCATTTATAGTGGAGAAACATCCAATTATAACATTGTTAGACACGGTTCCTAAGGTGCAGAGATGCATTCTCTGTGAAATGCCACATGCTGTGCATGATGAAACATCTACTGTTAGTTACAGAAAGGGTATCTTAGAAATGGAGGAGCAGGAGAATAAAGCACAGTATGTGATTTGCCCTTCTCCCATTGGTGGCTCAGGATCATTTTGTGTCTTTGTTTGTCTGTGGATGCTCTGACCTATGGTCAAGAGATCCTGACAGAACTGCAGTTCTTTCGTAGAACCCTAAGTAGGGAAGTGTAGAAGCTGTGCGACTTCACCATCATCTAGGTGCCCTGCAGATGAGCACTGTGCTAATCTGAAAAGCTTTCAATACTGAAATTCCTGAAAGGACCCTTATCCCATTTATCACCTTAAAAATAATTACAGCAAATTCTAAAATGTGGCAGCTTAATGTAAAGGCACTTACCTTTTAGAGAAGTCTGGTGTGCTGCCAGAATGGCTGTAAATAGCAGTGTCTCACTTCCCGTAGAGCCTTTGTGAAGGCTTCATTGGGATTGAGTTGAGGTTCTGGGTCTGTTATGGAGAGGAACTGGACTTGTTTTGATCAAGTAGTGAAGTCCTTCCCTTCTAGCACTTTAGATGGGCAAAGCTAGGGGGTCTATGATATTATCTTTGTTTCTTGCTGCAAGAGATGCCCATTAGCTCTTATCACTGACTAATTCAGATTGTTTAAGAAGTCCAGCAGCAGATTAAGAGCAATAATTCATTGGGATTACTTTTTAAAACGGTATATTTAATGATAGGCAGAATCTTTTAGGGGGCTGTTGCAATGCGGTTTTCTGCAGTTGTGGTGAATCATCCAGAGCTGGGTCTTTCTGGACAAAATCTCAGTGTAAATAGGCTGCTCTTACTGTGACTGGAATGGCAGCTCACACTTTATCACTCACGAGTAAAGCATTTTACTATTCAGGTAAAGATTACCATAGTTTTAATAGCTGGTGAAGATGGCACAAACAGTGAATATGTTGAAAGTCTTTTCTCTTTTTAGCCCATATCAGTACATCAGTTCCTGCTCTGGAGAACTGGGCAGTTACCATTAGGAAGTAGCACAGGAAGAAGGAAGAGTCTTAGTGAATAAAAGCAGTGGTTTTTTTCATACTGCTGTTCAGCTGACTGTTTCTTTGGTTTAAATGAACAAAGCATCCTATTTGCCGTAGGGTTTTCAGTTACCCAAGCCACCAGAGCCACCCTCCGTGGAAGTGGAATATTACACCATTGCTGAATTCCAGTCGTGCATCTCTGATGGCATAAGTTTTCGTGGAGGACAAAAAGCAGAGGTGAGCCTTAACAGTGTATCTGGAAAAATTGTAATATTTATCTGTTGCATGGGAGTGGATTGGAAGGGGAGGAATAGAAAGCAGGGGGTTGAGATTTCTGTCTAAGTAACATGTTGCTTGTTACCTCTTAGGTTATAGAAAAGAATTCTGGTGGCTGGTGGTACGTGCAGATTGGAGAGAAGGAAGGATGGGCTCCAGCATCTTACATTGACAAGAGAAAGAAACCGAATTTGAACAGAAGAACCAGTACTTTAACACGCCCAAAAGTTCCTCCCCCAGCACCTCCCAGTAAACCAAAAGACTCTGAAGAAGGAACAACAACTGGAGCGGTTTCTTCAGGAGATACCCAGGACTCTCCCCACAAGCTGAAATATGAAGAACCTGAGTATGATGTGCCTGCCTTTGGCTTTGACTCAGAGTGTGAAGTGAGTGAAACTCATCATGAAGAGGGCACTCCTGAAAAACGACTGTTTCAGCCCCTCAAGCCCTCACCTGTGTCATCACTTCAGAAAGCTAAGTTCAAAGTAGGAGAGTCTTCAGAAGAAGTTGCTCATGAAGAAGAAACCATCTATGAGAACGAGGGGTTCAGACGCTATGTGGAAGATGCTTTGTCCAATAAGGAATCTAGTGGGGATTCTGATTCTCAGAAAAGCTCCTCTCTGTCCTTGATCCGAAGGAATTCTCCATGTTCCAGCTCTCCCAAGTCATCACTTGTGAAGCTCAAGACAGACAAAAACATCCAGCCTGATCTTGGAAAATGTCACTATTCCAGGAGCGAGGAGACAAAGCCAAGATCAGCTTCAGACGTTGGCTTACGCAGTGTGCCGAGAACGGGCGTGAAGAAAGATCCTGGGCAGAGTCCTTCCATCAGAGCGAAGCCAATTGTTAGGCCCAAACCCTTCCTGAACAAAGCAGACTCTCAGAGCCAAGAAAAGATGGATATTAGCACTTTAAGGCGTCAGCTGAGGCCAACTGGGCAGCTCAGAGGTGGACTCAAAGGTTCAAGAAGTGAAGAGTCTGCGAGCCCCCCCCACACAGCTTCTGAGAACCAGGATGACCCTGTTCGGAGAAGCTCGGCTGATCTCATCACAGCTCCTTCCCATGGCATCTTCTGCTCCAGCCATACAGCCAAAACCGAGCAAGAAAATGACTCCAGATGTTTCTATGTGACCACTGACTCCTACCAAAAGGTACAGGATTCTGAAATTTGCTTCCCGGCAGGAGTAGAAGTAGAAGTGCTGGAAAAGCAAGCCAGTGGATGGTGGTACCTGAAGTACGGAGACACGGAAGGCTGGGCTCCTTCCCATTATTTGGCTCTCCCTGATAACCAGCAAGAAACTACATCAGCAGAGACTGATTCCTCGTTTGCCAGGAACAGGAAAAATGAAAACAAGTCAAACAGTTTAGAGAAGATAGAGAAGAGGGTTCAGGCTTTGAACACCATCAACCAGAGCAAACGTGCAACACCACCCATCCCAAGCAAACCTCCTGGTGGTTTTTCAAAAGCATCAGGGCCAGTTAAAATGAGGAACGGTGTGAGGCAACTTGCTGTCCGTCCACAGTCAGTGTTTGTGTCTCCACCACCAAAGGATAACAACCTGTCATGCTCCTTGCGCAGAAATGAGTCTTTAACGACTACAGATCAACTTAGGACCGTCCGTCGGAATTCCTCCTTCAGCAATGCGTGGTCACAGCCTGGTGACACAAAGGGAAAGCAGCCAGAGCGGCTGGGCACAGAGAGCTCTGAGACCACCTCCAACCTCCCCACGCAGAGGAATGGGATCCCTGTGTCCACAGTCAGGCCAAAGCCCATTGAGAAATCCCAGTTCATCCACAACAATCTCAAGGACATCTATGTTTCCATTGCAGACTATGAAGGGGATGAGGAGACTGCGGGGTTTCAGGAAGGTGTCTGCATGGAGGTCCTCGAAAGGAACCCAAATGGCTGGTGGTACTGCCAGATCATGAATGGTGTGAAGCCATTCAAAGGCTGGGTGCCCTCAAATTATTTGGAGAAAAAGAACTAATATTGCAGTATCTTTAACCTCCCTAATTTATACTGTTCCTGCTGTGTACATGTGGAAAAAACAGTTGCTACACAAAAAGACGTTTCCCTGTGCTACAGTTTGTACAAAGGAGTCTATACTGAGGACAGATCTGCCATGTTCTGGAGAGGTTTGTGGGGTTTACATGCTGTAAGCAACTACAAGGAAGATGCAGCATAGTCAAATGCCTTTTTGTGAAGTTGTTAATAATCTTGTATGTGTAACAGGGTATGACATCCCATCCTTCCCATTATTGATAGGAAACCAAATGCGTGCCTTTTGTGAGAGAAATACAGATACATCTACTTGGGGAGTTCTGTGCCAAACTGTTTTACAATCTTGGCTCCCTTTCTCCTCATTTTTGTCCATACGTGGAATACCCAAGAATTTTGAATGCTTTTCCACAACTTACAGTGAGAAGCAAATGAAAGTTTCTGAAACACAGAGGGACTCTAATCCTTTGGAGATGTTCACTTTTTTTTTTTTTACTATACTCAACAGTTGGTAGGTCCAGAGTTGGAGCCTTTTCATCATGGAGAGTTTTGGTCTCTGACTTCAGTGTTGTTACAGCTAACTCACCGGAAAAGGCCATCAGGTGGTGTGGGTTGGGGGCTTTTTGTTTCCTTTCATTCTGTCTTGTTCTTTAAGTTGGGATTTCAGGTGTTCTAGGGCAGTGATGCCTACTGGTGCTTGTAAAAACAAACCTACAAACCCCTTGCTTGAGCACATCTATTACTGTGTAGGCTTCATGTTTGGTTCTGTGCCTGACTCCTGCCAGGTGATACTGGTTGATTCTCTTCCCAGAGTTGGGTTTCTCAAAACTTAACAAAGTCCCTTAAGACACTAAAGGCAAAGCTGTCAAATGTGTTAATTCTTGTTTTGCCCTCTGGTTCAAACCCAGGGGTGCTGACTGCTGGCAGGGCCCACCAAGATATTAGTGAGAAATATTTGTAACCTTCTGCAACATCAGTGTTTACAATGAGTGGGAAAAAAAAAAAAGCCATCAAACTCAGTCTGCACATAATTTGTATATTTTTGGGGAATTGCTTTTGTGTTTTATTTTTGTCTTTTCTGTGCATTCTGGGTTTACTGTATTTTCTTTGTGTGCGTGTGTGTCTGGTTTTACCAGAAAAGACTTAAAACTGAAGTAGGAGCCAAATATGTGTTTCTGTTCCCACTTGAATCCAAAGAGTACATTTGTACTGGAAAGTGGGCCTGGGCTTCTCAGGCTCAGAGATTTAATATCAAAGCAATCTGGTCTAAAATGCATCTAACCAGGAAGCTGCCTCTTCTAGTTCCAGTTCTGTTTGCCTTTCTTAACTCGTGCTTTGAAATGTGGCACACAGTGTGGGTAGTGTGGGAAATGGAAGAGGTATCCATTGGAAAAGGCTTATTTGTGAGGTAGCCTTGTACTGTAAACATAATTTACTAAATCCCTACTGTGCTTAAGGAAGTCATGCTTGGGGGTTTTCTTAAATGGCCTTTTTAATCACTCAAGATCAATATCTAATTGCTTTAAATAATAGGCAGCATTGTAAATCTGTTCTAAGGGGGAGGGGCAGACCATTTCACTACTGGTTTACACAAAGTATTACACGCCCTTTTTTCCACCAGAGTTTCATACTGATTTGGCTTGGAAGTTAAAGTTTATAGAGGCTTCAAAATAGCTGGGATCAAGGGGCTGAGTAAAATAGCACAACAATACCATATGTTATTGGGGATGTTTCACTGCCAAAAAAAAAAATTAGGAAATTTATATGTTGTTCTTGTCTTTTTCCTTTTTTTTCTTTTTTCCTCTTCCTTTTTTTTGTTTCTTTTTCGTGTGTGTGTGGTTTGGGGGTTTTATTAATTTCCATGATAACACTGAGAGAGTTGCCTACAGCTAATGTGACTGACGTCCTTTCGGTAGCTGAAACAACATCCAGGTGCCACAGCTACAGGCTACAGACAGTGCTGTGGTTCGAGCAGCTCTCTGCATGCAGGTGGGGAGGGGAGGCTGTTTGTTTGGGATCCCTTTAAATTGTGGTGGCAGGAGAAGGAGGTGTAACTGCGCAACAGCTCATATCACAGTGCGGGGTCCTCTTTGTACCTTAATGTCTTACCATGAGATGTGCAAGTGTATGTCCAGTTAGCTACATCTTACTGGATGTGTATCTGAGACATTGTGGCCCTGTCTCTCATACTTCTCCCCATTTTTAGTTGTACTAATATGGTAGCAGCTGTAAAAGGCTGCTGGAGCTGTTGTGAGATTATAATAGTATTATATTCTTCTGCTGGACAGTATTAAATAGAGCAATACATAGAGTTATCTGCTAGATTGCAGTACTAATAGTAGTGACTTAGTGATTCGTATTAATGTTATGATTTATTTTAACAATAATGATGCGGAAGTGGTTCATTATTTTGAATTAATGCACTTTAACAATAAAAGAAACCAAAATGGAAGCCAATGCAGAGAACTAAGTGCATTATTTAAAGGTGCAGTATATAATTATCATTTTCTTGAAGCACATATTTATTAAGAATTAACTTATTATTTAAAATATTCTAAAATTTTGTTAAAAGACATTCCCACTAGGTCATCTCTTTGGGGGATGTAAAGCACAGCTCCCAGATCTTCTGCATTGAGCCACTGAATTCTCTGAGTATGGTATGGCCTGACATGAGCCTCTATCCAAGGAGGGAAGAGCAGCAAGGAGACAGAAGAGCCCAGACTACTGGAAATATTTGCATTTGCATCCAGCAAAGCCAAGCCCAGGGCACCTCTGAACTGCAGGAGTCCTTGCAGGCTGGGGGTGGCACAGGTGTTTTTGGCAGACAGTTCCAGTGTCTGGCTGCCATGTGCCTTGCACAGGGCTGGCCCCGGTGGATGCAAGTTCTCCGTGAGGCTCAGGTTAGGAGGCTTCAGGATCTGCCTGAGACAGCTCTGTAAGAGATGTCTGTCTGTCCCACAGCTCCTGTTCCATCTTGCTGGCTCGCTTCTCCAGCTCTGGCTTTTGCAGTGCTCCAGGCAGTGCAGGGTGACACAGGGTGAGGGTGCCTGCAGTACTGCCAGGGTTTTCTCATGCAGCAGCTCCATGGCTCAGCTGCTCCTTTATCCCATCTTAAAGGCTTCATGCCCTCCTGAGGAGGGGCCAGACCCTGTAGGTGGGCTGCAAAGCCACACTTGTGGCCTCCCTCTGCCCTCACCTGTACCAGCAAAAAGGATGGGGTGCAGATGACCTACTTGGTGCCAGAAATGATTGTTGGCCACCACTTGGCACCGCTGGCTTCCACCCTGGTGGAAGAGCTTCCATTTGGGCTTCCCTTCACTTGGTGGTTGTTTTGGCTGCTTGTGTTTAAAAGGGCACTTTTAAAACAAATCCCCCCAAAGCAATTTTTCCCCCTCCTGTCTTACCGTTGTCATAGCATCTCTCACTGAGATGCTCTCTCTTTTTTGGTTCTTTCAACCGAGAGATATCAGGAAAATAATTGTTTTTGCCATTGGCAAGCAGCTAGTTTTGGTCGGTTCTACTGATGCCCAAAATAGCAAGCCTTTCACACTTAGCTGTGAAACAAAGGTAAAGGCCTTAAGCTACATCAGAAAAGCCGACTGCAGGGCAGGAAAACCTGGCAAAGTACTCAGAGGACAGTGTAGTGCTAGAAGTGTTTTAGCTCTTTTCTAAAAATGTTGCCTTTTATTTACTAAATTTGTCAGAACTGACACTGGATCAAGAGCAATATTTAAATGTAATGTACACCTCAGTGAACACTCAATGCAGAATTCAATAGTACTGTTTAAATTTCTCTTTCTGGTTTATTCCTGAACCAGAATGTTAAGAGGAAGAGTGTGCAGGGCTTGAGCAAAGTCATTTGCAGCTGAAGGGGGCCCTCCTCTGCAGGGAGGGGTGGCTGCTCTTGCTGTCTTGCTCTCACCCACTCTCTGTATTTTCCAAAAAGTCTTGAATTTGGGCCAGCAGAAATTCCAAACTCCAATGCCAGAGGACAAAATTAAAGAATGTGAAAATTGTGTCTTGCTGTATACTGCAACTTTAATAATAATGAGCACTTCTGAGTTCGTTATTGAGGTTTATATAATGCCTGAAAAGTTTATTTGCTGGTTTCCCTTGTCTCCCCTTTCAAAACCCTTTCTCATAACAGCAAGAGTCATGCATTTTGTTAGGAGTCCTTCCCCATGGGAGGCAATTCCTGTTCATTGTTTTAGCTGTCACCCCATGCAACGGGTGAGTGTAGTCACAGGTACCAGTCCTTGGCAAGCCCACACTTTCAGGATAAAAGAGATGATGGGCACGTGTTGGGGTACTTAACTGATGCGTCAACAGGAAGTTTTTTAATTGATGTATTCAATAATAGCAAATACACAATAATGAAAGATCGAAACTGACTTGCAGCTAGACTCTTCAAAATGGAAATTCACATCTGCGTGGGTATAGCTAAAAAATGCATTTGTCACTTGTGGATGTGCGCCCCGAAGACTCCTTCCATTATGATTCTATAAAGTTTGACGAAGGCATTATATAATTGTTTTCATCGCTTTCAGATCTTAATGAATCATATTTTATTGTAATATATATTCATTGCTTTCCTCAGTTAAAAAGAAAGTTACTGCTTTTATCTTATATGAAAAACAAGGGAATTTGATAAAGCATTCATTATTTTCATATTACTAGTATTAACAGAATAGAACTAGTACTATTTAATTTTAGATCTTCATAGCTAGCTTGTTAATAACTCATATTTTCCTGTGTTGTATCCTACTATTTTTTCTATTTTTTCCCAAATACTCTGCATTCTTGAGAAAAAGCAAATCCAGTGAGTGGATAAGTGCAATATTCATAGAATAAACAGGCCCCTCATCCAGGACTTGGAGTGGAACGTGCAGTGTGAAATGTTTGCAATTCTCTATTCATGCACTCTTAGGGGAAGGGGAAATGCAGGGGAGGGGGCAACTGGATGAAAACAGGACCCTTGGGTAGATAGAGAGTGACAGCTGGAGTGGCTTGGGTTGGGAATGGCTGCTTTCCATAAAAAAGCATCACCTGTTAGTGCAAGTATAAGGATTATGCAGCATGTTGCCAGGATTATGTATAGAATGTGCATTTAACATCCTTATCAATACAGGACTTCTGA
The DNA here is from genome assembly GCA_013400235.1 of Oriolus oriolus. Taxonomy (NCBI): domain Eukaryota; kingdom Metazoa; phylum Chordata; class Aves; order Passeriformes; family Corvidae; genus Oriolus; species Oriolus oriolus. The sequence continues at coordinate 957,864 of VXBT01009500.1, read as the reverse complement.
GCTATGCTTGAAACACTCTGTATGTCATCCATGCATGATTCTGTCTTCTGGTCTGTCTCTGCTGGTTACGTCCTCTGTTACGCTTCGGAATCGATGGTAACTTCAGAAGGGAAAATAATTCTGCTGGTGCAGTCCCAAGTTTGGATACTGTATTGTTACTTGTATTTATTGCAAGAGCTACGGGAATGTTTTTAAAGGTCCTTTTTTTTTCTGTCTTTATTGTTAACATAAGAAGAAAAAGTCTCCATTTTATCTGGGTTAGTTCTCGCCTGCAGATTTTCACAGATGTTTTGGATATCGATTTCATAATTCTTGGCTTGCAAAGGTGGATCTCTCAGGTCCTAAATAAAGTTGGGCAGAAACTTTGCTCTTCAAAAGAGGTATTGTCTTAAATTCTATTGGAATGGAAGGAGAACTTCCATCTGTCAAAAATAATGTGACTTTACAGGTAGCAGCAAAATCTACTACCTTTGAAAAACTGGACTATTTTTGTAAGGTGCAAGAGAAATGTGAAAGCCAGAGTACTTCATTCTCTGAGCTCTGGGAAGTGCATCTCCTGTGGCTCTAGTTCATTACTCTGGAGAGGGGATGTACCTCAGTTTTCTGCTTAATTTTTGTCCTGCTGTTCTTAAGTTTGTCAAAAAGCCTTAATATTACCAGAGACCTTTGCATTCAAACAGAAAAACTGAATTCTGCAGCTGTACTGAAATAGTATCAAACACGTGATTTTGGAAAACCTCTAATACTTTACCAGTGAGGAATCTGGTTTTGAGGAGCCAGCTTAATTCTTACACATGCTCTTGTCTAAACTGGCAAGAAGCCCACAAGCATCAGTAGAGTTACGCTGACAGAAGACCCCTGTGGGTGCTCAGCATGGACCGTTCTCAGCAAAAGCAAGCTCTGTGCACTCTGTTCCTACACCTCCAAGGGGTGCACAGGACTGCTGAGCCTTGGTGCTGCCCTGCCGTGATTCACTGTGCTGCAGGTCTTGCAGCTCTTTAAAACCAGCTGGAGCTTTGCTGCTATTTGCTGGTGGTTTTCCATCACCAGCAGCTCCTTCTCTGTCAGCTTCAGATGCTGTTTAGCCATGTAGCAGAGTGCTGTGTACCAGTGCAGTGTTTGATAGCTGCCAACAGTACCAGTATGATGGTCTGAGAGTGTATGTTTGTCTAAGTTATTTTGTTTTCATTTGCTTTTCGTTGCTTGCTAGAAGCGGGGACCAGCACTGCGATGATGCATGGGGAATGTGTCCGCACACTTGAACTGTTTGATGGCCTCTGCTAACGCTGCCCAGTGCTTGTGTTGCTCTTTCTCTCCCTCTGTGCTGCTCAGTAGTTGTGTCTGTTGTGTGTGTCTGTAATTTTCAAATAAAGTACTGTATGTAAGGCCGGATCCAGAGCCCCCAGTCAGCTGACTTTGGGTTGGGATGTAGGTTGCTGTTGCTGCTTTTCCTCCTCCGTCTTAGACCCACTTTGGAGCAAAGCACAGGTGTCTGTAAAAAGTCACCCATAACTCTGCTTCAGGGTGTCAGTTTTGTGGGGTGTGCATGCATTGCCAAGGGTGGAACGAGGAGATCTTTTCTCTTAGGTGTCCTTGCATCAGGGCTGGGACTCCACAGCAGTTCCTGGAGCAGAAGCTGCGCCGCACTGTGTGCGGACATGGCTGGCATAGGCAGAACAAAGTAGTTTCCCCCATTTTTTATTGTCAGGGCTGGGCTGGTCCCATCAACTATGTTCTTCATTTGTTCTTGCATCAAGGTAGTGTTGATTTTTAGTTGGAGAGTGCAATTTTTTTTTTTGTTTTGTATTTGGTTTTTTTATAAATAAATTTGGTTTAAAGCTTCACACTGGCGTTTTACAGACCTGTTCTTGTCAGCATAAGCCACTACTGTCCTGAGTTGAGACTCCTGTTTGTTACTGAATTAAAATTATGGGAATTATGTTGATAATTTGGAAAGAAATTAGAAGTAACTATATTGGCAGGGGAGAGATAGATAAAATATGAGGAAAAAGATGTTTCTAATAAGGCCATAAATTATTTGGCCTGACACTGCAGGTGCTTTCTCTGTATAGATGGTTTAAATGCATCACTGCTCTGTGATAGGGTTTTTTGTTATTGAGAAAAGTTGATTTTTTTTTTCACTCCCTAATATCCTATGACAATCTGTATCCTGAAGCCACCAATCCACCAAAAGAAGACAAACAAAGGTTATATGCTTGTTGTAGTTGGGGCAGTTTGTGTGTCTGGGAGTTTGCATACACCAATGTTCATCTGGTGGAGTGGGCGAGCACGGCTGTTCTAGACCTGTCCATGTTGGCAGGAACAACAAAATGTTGGCTTTAGTGACCTTTCCCTGATGCTCAGGGTTATTTGGTTACAGTGGTACCTGTCCTGGTCCCTGTTTGGTGAAGGAGAAAAACAGGTGGAAGGGAGAATCACTTGGCACTGAAAGAGACTTTAAAATATAACGTTTAATATTTAGGTAAATATTTCAGGCTTCTCCAGATACTCCCCATCAGAGCTGTTACTGACTCTGTATTTGATGACTGAAAGGTAAGCACCATGGCAGCTTTCTCTGTGCAAACAGTTCTTCTGTGGTTTGAGAGCTTGTTCTTGAACTGCTTCTGGGTCACCAGGGAAGTAGTAATAAATAAACAAAATCCCATCATCACCCTTGGGGTTTAGGCTAGAGGGGCATCAAATTCAGTCCTGACTCTGGGTCCCCCAAAACACAGTAATTCAGTTTGTTTCTCTCCCTTTGAAGCAGGACAGAAAATAATAGTGCAGTCACTGGAGCTTAGCCTGTAGCAGTTAGTAAACTGGAACAAATAGAAAAGAGAAATCAACCTTTTAAAAAATTGTGTATTTCAGTGCATAGCTGACTTAACTACTTCTATCTTGGACTTTCAGGGAAGGAGGAAGTTATAATTGTTTCCAGTCGCTAGGAGGAATTTTTCTGCGTCATGCTGAATAGGCTTGCTCAAAAGTCTTGCTCATTACTCGTGATGGGTTCAAACCTGGAATATTGCAAAAGCAAGGTGTGTGTAGCATTACAATGACTTTTTTTGTACCGAGGGTCCGAAGTGGGTGTTGTGGGGCCAGTAGTGCACAGAGTAAGTGCATTTCTGCTGTCCGGCTGACTTGCTCGTGACATCAGTGCTGTTCCTTTATTGCAGGTTTAATTGCAGACAGCAGTGCTTATTACTCTGCTAGAAATGTTTAGGGAGAATCACATAGAGCCTCCTCAGTTAAGACTCAGTATCAAATGTCATGTCAGGAGAAGTCCTGCCAGCAGCTTGATTGATTGCTGCTGAAGCTAAAGTTCAGATGCAGATAACTCAAGGTGGGTGTTGAAAGCAGCTCAGTTGGCTGTGTACATCTGTAGCTGTTTCCAGAGCTGTTAATTGGCCAAGATTATCTCTGGAAAGTGGGGGTGATGAGTTGCTGGGAGCCTAAACCTCTTGGTGAACAAAGGCTGAAATTTGTTTGTGCCATTGTGCTCCTCTGCATTAGCAGAGAAATGGCACATACCTGAACTGGAAGCTCCTAGAGGGTTTGCTGTCCCAAATTTTTAGTTGACCAAAAAGAAAAAAAAAAAAATGGATCTAGGCCTGGTCCAAGTAAAGTTTTGCAGTGGGTTTCTTGGGTGGTTGATGTTTTTGATGTGACCTTGAAAACTAGATGCTGTTGTCATTTCTGTGTTGGTGTAGAGCTCCATTTTTTAGTGGTTAGGTGGTGGGAGCTTGGAATCTTGGGAGAGTATGTCGGTGACCAGAGATAGAGAAACGTGTGGCTGGTCTTAGTGTGTGTGTGTGGTCAGGTTGGTGACACTTTTTTGTCTTTTGTTTGTTTTGTTTTTAATATGGGAACCAATTTGCCTGTTCTGCTTGGGAAAAGGTCTAGAAGTTGGTGTGGTTTCTGTTGCAGTAAATATGAGAAGGAATTAGCTGAGGGCTTCTTTTTTTTTTTTTTT